>CM026297.1:6935547-7023276 GCA_014851415.1 Cnaphalocrocis medinalis
TTATATTATGCAGTCACAATGTGGCAACTAGACACGGTCCTGCTTCTTCTTGATTTAAACGTGGACTTAACATGGTTTAAAGAATAAAAGCAGTAAGAATACGTTTTTTATTCGTAACTGCTAATTAGCAGTTGCATTATGTAATGCAAACAATAATTTCAATGTCTGTAAGAGAGTGTCACTAAAGAAAGGTATCGCGACGTAGGTATAACTAAGTCGATATATTGAATCGATAGTAGGTACTTATTAGCTTTATTAATAGTATTCGATATAATATCGGTACTATTGACATGTGTCATACCATCGGTACTATTGACATTTGGCAATACTATTGGTACTTTTGACGCGTGGCAATACTATCGGTACTATTGACGCATGTGGCAATACTATCGGTACCATTGACATGTGGCAATACTATCGGTACTTTTGACACGTGGCAATACTATCGGTACTTTTGTCACATGCCAATACTATCGGTACTATTTACGTGTGGCAATACTATCGGTACTTTTGACGCGTGTCAATACTATCGGTACTTTTAACGCGTGGCAATACTATCGGTACTTTTGACACGTGTCAGTACTATCGGTGCTATTGACGCGTGGCAATACTATCGGTACTTTTGACACGTGTCAGTACTATCGGTGCTATTGACGCGTGGCAATACTATCGGTACTTTTGACGCGTGGCAATACTATCGGTACTATTGACACGCGGCAACACTACTGGTACCATTGACACGTGGCAATACTATCGGTACTATTGACACGTGCCAATACTATCGTTAGGTACTATTGACACGTGACAATACTATCAGTAGGTACTATTGACACGTGACAATACTATCGGTACCATTGACACGTGGCAATACTATCGGTACCATTGACACGCGGCAATACTATCGACTTTTCATTGACTATCGATCATCCATAGTCCTCACCTCCTCTCCTCCTCATCCAGCTCCTTCTTGATGAGGTCCTTCTCGGCGATCTGAGCGTCGCGGATGGCGTGGCACTTGGACGCCAGGATGATGCGGTTGCAGAGACGCGGGCCCTGCATGTTGTCCGCGCGCAGCACTGCAACAACGGGACTGATGTTGCTTTTTTTATGTGATAGGTAGCAGACGAGCAGGCGGATCACCTGATGGTAAGCAATTGCCGCCGCCCATGGACACTTGCAACACCAGTGGAGCTACAAGTGCGCTGCCAACCTTTTATCCCCCCCTCGTGTGCCTCCGGTACCCTCACTCACTCGGCGAAACACAGCACAGAGGCTGCTTCACGCCGGTTCTGTGAGGCAGTGGTATCACGCCGGTCGAGCCGGCCCATTCATGCCGAAGCGTGGCTCTCCCACAGTTAATATTTGCTGATGAATTTTCCAAGGATTGTGCGTTAATTATTGCTAAAAGTGGCCGTTTTTAGCAATAATGAACATCGACTCTCGAAATTTACTTGCATCTATATTTGTTACCTAAGATTTAGTTTCTTAAAAAATATCATAATTTGTCGACAATCAGTGTAAATAGGTTGGCGGCGCTAGTTTCGTCGAAGCCCCTTTATACCAGCTACGCTCACAAACTGTTCTAACTTTTGATACCTGGTGGTGCCCGGGGTTTCTTAAAGACTTAGTGACTTCTGTACCTGGTTGTTATTTGCCCCACGCGCTTATACGTAATCGTGGCTCTCCTAGCATCGCTTCGGCATTAATGGAGGACACCGCGAGTAAAAAATCCGTTAGGCGTTAGAGAGGGGCGGCAAATTGAGCGACTTCTCAGCAGTAGCGTAGCTAGTTAGTAGGGAGACTAGCGGCATAATCGGTATTGCACGCGGGCGGCGAAATAGCTGGCGGCCGGCCTGCTTGACACCCATTGAACGCTGAAGCGTGGTTCCCCCATTATCGACTGCTTCCATACTGAAGCATGACACCCATTCATGCTGAAGCGTGGCTCTCCTTTTCTTTTGTTGACCCAGGTGAAATTCCGCCGGCCCGAAGTGCAATGAGCCGACGTCGCCACCTTTCGGCGGCGCCTTATGCACACCCTCGGCTGGGAGACCGGCTATTCTGATGCCGGTAGGTCCTTTGCCCCAAGCTTTCATGCCGAAGTATGCTGAAGCGTGGCTCCCCCAGCATCGACTGTGACGACACCCATTCATGCTGAAGCGTGGCTCCCCCAGCATCGACTGTGACGACACCCATTCATGCTGAAGCGTGGCTCCCCCAGCATCGACTGTGACGACACCCATTCATGCTGAAACGTGGCTCCCCAGCATCGACTGTGACGACACCATTCATGCTGAAGCGTGGCTCCCCCAGCATCGACTGTGACGACACCCATTCATGCTGAAGCGTGCTCCCCCAGCATCGACTGTGACGACACCCATTCATGCTGAAGCGTGTCCCCCCAGCATCGACTGTGACGACACCCATTCATGCTGAAGCGTGCTCCCCCAGCATCGACTGTGACGACACCCATTCATGCTGAAGCGTGGCTCCCCCAGCATCGACTGTGACGCACCCATTCATGCTGAAGCGTGTCTCCCCCAGCATCGACTGTGACGACACCCATTCATGCTGAAGCGTGCTCTCCCAGCATCGACTGTGACGACACCCATTCATGCTGAAGCGTGGCTTCTCCCAGCATCGACTGTGACGCACCCATTCATGCTGAAGCGGCTCCCCCAGCATCGACTGTGACGACACCCATTCATGCTGAAGCGTGTCTCCCCCAGCATCGACTGTGACGACACCCATTCATGCTGAAGCGTGGCTCCCCCAGCATCGACTGTGACGACACCCATTCATGCTGAAGCGTGTCCCCAGCATCGACTGTGACGACACCCATTCATGCTGAAGCGTGGCTCCCCCAGCATCGACTGTGACGACACCCATTCATGCTGAAGCGTGGCTCCCCAGCATCGACTGTGACGACACCCATTCATGCTGAAGCGTGTCTCCCCCAGCATCGACTGTGACGACACCCATTCATGCTGAAGCGTGTCCCCCCAGCATCGACTGTGACGACACCCATTCATGCTGAAGCGTGTCCCCCCAGCATCGACTGTGACGACACCCATTCATGCTGAAGCGTGGCTCCCCCAGCATCGACTGTGACGACACCCATTCATGCTGAAAGGTCTCCCCCAGCATCGACTGTGACGACACCCATTCATGCTGAAGCGTGACTCCCCCAGCATCGACTGTGACGACACCCATTCATGCTGAAGCGTGGCTCCCCCAGCATCGACTGTGACGACACCCATTCATGCTGAAGCGTGTCTCCCCCAGCATCAACTGTAACGACACCCATCATGCTGAAGCGGTGTCTCCCCCAGCATCAACTGTAACGACACCCATTCATGCTGAAGCGTGGCTCCCCCAGCATCGACTGTGGACTGTGACCTATCACGTAACCACTCACTCTCGGCCCTGCTCAGGGTGTGCGCGGCCTGGTCGGGCCCCTCCAGCTCGGGGTCCGCCGTGCCCGACGCGGCCTCCGCCCCGGGCTGCGGCTGCAGGCTCTCCTTCAGCTTCTGCTTGCGCGCCTCGGACTCCTTCGCCGCCTTCTGGATGCCGGCCTCCTGGTCGTGCATCGCTTGGAGCAGTTCCTCCTGAGTCACTATCTGTGTACACAGATAGAGGTAAGGAAAGTATCAGCCATAAAAGTAAAAAAAAAGTAAAGTATCAGCCTATATACTGTCCCACTGCAGGGCAAAGGCCTCCATCATAGAAATCAAGTCATCGCGACTATGATGGGATTAGGCTTAATCACCACGCTTGCCTAATGCGGATTGGTGATCACAAACCCGAGCTATGTTCGAAAAATTCGAATCATACTTTTTGCTAGACCCGGGAATCGAACCCGGGACCCCATACACTGTTAAATTTTATTCGTTTAACACGTATAAAGCGCCTTTAGCATGTTAGATCATCAAAATATGCAAAAGGGTGAATTTCAACAAACCTAATACCGGTGGCGAATTTTTAAAACCACTTTACATACATTTTCGCCACCGGGATTGCACCACCGGACTTAGAAACAGTAACAAAATTGGCATTATAAAAAAATATATTATTCCACCACTAACTTACAGTCTATAAATATGACAGTTAAACTTAATCTCAATAAGCTATAAAACTGGTTTTTATGTAAAGGAGAAAAGACAGCTCAAAATACATGCCACCGGTATTGATACGGTACTTGGGAAAATCACCCAAAATAAAAATCAGCTGTTCCATACAAAATGTAATGTCCAACCGGGCGATAATGTATGGAACAGCTTATTTTGATGATCAAACATGCTATAGGGGCTTTATACGTGTTACCTATTTAATTATGAGGTGTATACTGTCCCACTGCCTGGAGGCCTTTGTCCTCGACAAAGGCCTCCATCATAGTTATGTCTACTATGATGAGATTAGGCTTAATCAATTGTCTAATGCTTGCCTAATGCGGGTTTGGTGATCACAAACCCGAGCTATGTTCGAAAATTGTGCAGAAACGGCGATCAAGGCCCGCCCGTACTTACTTAAACCTCTAGACCAACGGGGCCCTCACACATAGAGGTATTATGCGTCAATAAAGCTATGAAATTAATTTGATGGCGCCACACTGCCGCGGCCGCTTATGTTATAATAATATGGTAAGACCCACCCCGGGTCATAATGGTAAGTTTGGAAATGTTGCTGTCAACTTTATAAAGGTGACAAATAACCTAACTGTGGGAGAGCCATGCTTCGGCATGAATGGGCCGGCTCGACCGGAGTGATACCACTGCCTCACAGAAAACCGGCGTGAAGCAGCCCCTGTACTGTGTTTCGCCGATCGAGTGAGGGTAACGGAGGCCCACCGGGGGGGAAGGGGATAAAAGATTGGCAGCGCACTTGTAACTTAACTGGTGTTGCAAGTATCCATGGGTTACCATCAGGTGATCCGCCTGCTCGCCTGCTACGTGACACGGTTTTGGCTGGCTTCTTACCCTGGCTTGCTTCTTCAGCCTCTGATACTCCTCGTTGTGCATGACGGCAGGGTAGACGTTTGGCTCCGTCTTGGGCACCAGCAGTTCCCGCCAGCCCCCGATCTGGGGCACCATGGTGAACTCGTGCTTCGGCACCTCGCACTTGTGGATGGGCCGGGCCGTGAGTGGGAATTTGAGGCGGCAGTCTGATGGTCTAAGGGTACAGACAGCCACACATCAGGTTACCACAATCTGATTTCCTTAATTGACAATGAACCAAATGCGTTTGGCATAAAGGTGAGAATGGAATGAGGAAATTTGACAGTTTTGTATACTTTGATGTGTGGCTGTACGTACAAGGTGAATAGATATAATAGATATCCTTAATGCATCAAGAAAGTAAAATTTCATTGCCATTGTAATTTCAATCTAAATAATTAATGAAAGTAATCTTCAGTTATCTTTGCATTTTATTCATCAAAGTCATTGATGGCGCCACTGCCGCTTACAGGAGTAAATGTGTTCTGTGTGGTAGTTTTATCCATACTTACTTACTTACTAATAAATAAATATGAAAGTGTGTCTGTCTGAATGTTTGTCTTTCTTTCAGGCAAAACGTAGCGACCAATTTACGTGATTTTTAAGTGGAAATAGTTGAAGGGATGGAAAGTAACAAAGGCTACTTTTTGCCCCTTTCTAACCCCCCATTTTAGGAAAGAGGGGGCGCGAGCGAAGCCGCGGTCAAAAGCTAGTTGGTTATAAAACATGGGCACTCCCGTTAGTTCCTCAAAACCCGTTGTCATGACTTCCTTGACGCTTTGGATAGTCTTTATTGCACAAAGTTTACAAAAATAAGCCTAGTAATTTTTTTAAAGGTTATTTTAACACGATGGTGGACAGTAACGTCCACAGGCGTTTAGGTAGCAAACAATGATACGGCAGAACGCCTATAGACGTCCTAGTTTTTATTCATTTCACGGCAGTACGTCTGAGGGCGTTTGATTTTTAATACTCTTACAAGGTGGGCCATTTAGTAGTGTCGCCGCAAAAGCAATCCCGTCTTCATACTGTCATCTGGCATAGGTCTACAACACGTTAAGGTACACACACATTGATAGAATTCTGGTCCCTCCCCTCCCGCTCACTACGCCTATGGGCGTCGTGTTTTCATACATTTAGTCACGTACTGTCACCTGACCTGACTTCGTGTCACCTTATGTTTTCGCGCGCAAATAACGGCTACCGTGGTAAGTAATCAACGTATTTTACTGTTTTATTTATCGAAATATTCAAATTCAATTGTTGCAATTTACGTATATGGTAATTTCATGTCGAAAATTAGTGATTGTTTGTTTTTGATATTGAAACAATAATGAATTTATCTATAGAAAGGGACCAAAAACCATAAGATCCATATGCTGATGATGGGGAATACGCATCCGACAAAGATTACCAACCTTCAGATGACGCCGCGATGGGCGCCTATAGGCGTACTGTCACGAAACGATACCATTTAGGGGTTAAAGTGCAACTGCTTTGACAGTACGCCCACAGACGATGTATGCAAATAAGTAGTGTCATTTTGGAAGAAATTTTCAATTTTTACTGTCCACCAACGTGTTAACAGCTTTGGATCTTTCCACACAGGCAAATCTTTATCACGATTTCATTGACAATTTATCGCGTCTGGGATAATTGGTCTACAAACTCGTGACAAAAATTAAGGGCGCCACATCCATAATCTTCATATGACCCGGAACTCTTAGTTCCTCAAACATTCATTGCTGGATGTTGCTAACTTTCTGCCCTCCCTTTCCCCCCTAGCTACGTCCATGGACCTACCATGGAACCACTTGCTCTCTTTCGGGAAAAAACCTAAAAATTTCACTTTCGAGTAAAAATCATACCTACCAGCTATCATTATTGTATGTTGTTGCCAACAAACCTGTGAAGCTGATAACACCCAGGTTCCTTCCCTTTCGCCACACGATGGTATATGGCACCCCATCGTGGGGCGTGGGCCACACTTTCGGCATTGTAAAAGAAAAGAAATTAGAAAACACAAATAGCAAAATTAAAGGACCCGACGCTAATCGATCGTTGCTTCGCAACCGTTATTTTTCTTAATACATTAGAGTTAGTTTTTTGACCATTTTGGCCAGCTTCCAAATTCTATATTTTTAATCGCAAAAAAGTTTCATAACTTTTTACACAAGTAGTTTTATCCGGATATTAGGCAAAGATTTATATTAGGTATTATGCTTTCAATTCAATTTACTATTATACTTCTATAAGTTTCAACTTCAAGTTATAATAAGTACCTATGTTTTCATAATAGAAAGAAACACATTTTTTGAAGTATCCATCCAGTTTTATTGTTGATCAAGATTTGCGCGCCAAATACCTAGGTAATGCAATTTACATGACTTATAATAACGCCAGCCAGGGAAAGAAAACAAAAAAAATAAAAATGGCGATGGAGAGTGTCAGTTGTTGCGGAATAAAGGCAATTAAGCCTTTTTTATTTATTTACAGATAATTACGTGTGATGAAACTCAGTGAAATTATAATAATTATGTAATCGTCTAAGTTGGCCTAGTTTTTTATTGTTAATCTAACGCTCGGCGTTGAGTCGGGACTATGAGGTTATGTTTCTGTGGTCGTTATAGAAGTCCTTAGACCTAAATAATTACTTTAAAATATACTGTTCTACCATGGAGGCACCGGTGAAGACTGAGAGAGGTAATTCTCCCCTCTTCGCACCATTAATAGTAAGTTTTTCAAGTTTTAATTCACATACATTTTTAGGTTATGTTTGTGCAAATTATTTCATTGGCAATTTATTTTTTAACACGAGAAATGTTGACCTCAAGATTATCTTTAGCTCACTTACTGTCTACTATAAGAAACAATCTTTTAAGTAAATAATTATAGTGTTTCTTTTAGGCCGGAGCACTTGCAGGTATATCGGTGGATGTTGCATTGTACCCTTTGGATACACTGAAGACCCGATTGCAAAGCGAGAAAGGGTTCCATAAGTCAGGGGGATTTCGAGGTGTCTATAGAGGTAAGTTTAGACCATTTGTTATAGCTGGAGGCACGAATGTAAAGCGATGGCTGTTATTTTGCGCACTTGTAAAAAAGAAGACTTTCTATCAAAGTTTCTGGGCACTCAAGGTCATAACTACACTCTCTTGCCTTGGACTATAACACTCTTGTTTTTAAAAAATAAACATACAAAAGGTGTTTGAATAAAGGCTTTTTGTATTGTATTATTGTTTCAACTATTAATATTTTACATACCTTTGTAGGCCTGCTGACAGTCGCTTCTGCCTCGATGCCAACAACAGCGCTCTTCTTCATGTCGTACGAGACCACAAAGAAGCTGTTGCAGCCAAAAGTGGAACCAAAATATGCTCCATTTGTTCACATGTTTGCAGCCAGCATCGGAGAGGTTGTAAGTATAGTCTGGTTTGCTATCCCCTTAATCATGCAGTTATTTTTGATTATAGAATAAAACCACAAAATATAAATGACACAGTAAGGAGACTCAGCCTTAATTTTGAATTTAGAAGAGTTCGTTGACATATGCTAGGGTTGTTGCCTGGCATGTGTACATAAGCGCGCGGCCTCTACCACAGACCTCGACAGTTCGACAATCGTATGTCATAAGTTAGGATTAATGTGGTCGAAAAGGCGTATTTGCCCGTTAGTGCGCATGCGTGAGTACATGACATCACAAACCTGAGCTATGTTCGAAAAATTCGAAACATACTTTTGCTCGACCCGGGAATCGAACCCGGGACCCCGAGATCACGGTCTGGTACTTAAACCACTAGACCAACGGGGCGTTACGGGCCTAACTCAGAAACTCTGGTAATTATATTTACAGTTGGCGTGTGTAATCCGAGTTCCTACTGAGATAGCGAAGCAAAGGAAGCAGACCTTTGTTGGCGGGCAGGCGCGCAGTAGCATAAGGATACTAGTAGAGGTAAGTCTATTGCATGAACTATCATAGCGAATGGATAGATATAAACTAAAGGTTGAAGGCGTACATTAAAAAAAACTTGGTTGGAGAGACCTTCTTCTGTTTTTCCTTTGGCTTTTCCGCAATTAGGCTTCAATTGTGCCCATTTCGCGTGTCGGATCTTCACTCCAAACAGACAAGTTCATTTAGGAAACCTGACAGTGCTTTCACGCTGCTGAAGGTAGTCTCAAGGCAGCTGGCCACCCCTCGGCTCTCCAGTAGGATGTGGACGGCTGTTTCCTCCTTCTCCATGCTTACTCTGCATAGAGAGGGCTGTCTGAAACAGGGCTGGAAACCGTTTTTAATTAAAAAACGGTTTCCAGCCCAGGTTAATATCGATCTCAAACAGGTTTTTTCGTAAGGTTCGTTCGGAGCGGAACCGATTCGCGAGCGATATTGCTTCTGGGATAAACCTGGTTAATCCACGATGCGCGTGAATAGTGCAGCGATATATTTTGTCTCTTTTTATCGCGCGACGCGATTGGACGCGATGCTTGCGATCTCTTTCCATTACAATCGTTGCTTTTCATTTAAAGGCGGAGCGAGCGAAATGATTTTGGTTTTAACCAGGTTTTGGGAGCGGAATCAAAGCCTAAACGATCTAAGAGCTTAACCAGAAATAATACCGGTTTCAACGAGTGGAATCGAAAATCAAAACGCTCTTTTCAAATGTATGAAGCTGCGCGAAACCTGGTTGCGAATTTTAACCAGGTATTCCAGCCTTGGTCTGAAACATCTAGATTAAATAGATAATTACTTAGTATGGAGTCAGGCCAATATAATGTATGAGGTTGTATGTGAATTATTAATTTTATATACGCAGTGGACATATATTGGCTAAAATGATGATTGATGATGATGTAACAGGCGTACAAAACCGAAGGCTTACGACAGGGCGTGTACCGGGGCTTCCTGTCGACGGTGGCGCGAGACCTGCCTTTCAGCTTCATCGAGCTGCCCGTCTGGGAGATGTTGAAGAGCATGGTCCGGCACCACAACGATGGACAGATCACAAGCTTGCAGGTCAGCCTCAAATATTACTCGAGTTCTTGTTGTCTGATATTATAACTTCTATACTATTTATATAGAATAACTTCTATAGAAATCGACACGGCGCTTATAGGTACGAAAACACAATACGCTAACACGATGTAACCAACGGCCAGCGCCATCTATTGGCTCACTTTGGAACTACTGATCCGAAGCGGAGCGAGGACGGGCCACTAGTAGGTACTATCTTCTATACTATTTATAAAGAGATAACTTCTATAGACAACGACAAGGCTTATAGGTAAACCGAAAACACGAAACGCTTGTGCGATGTAATTTAGCACAGCCCCATCTATTGGTTCATTTCTGAATTACGGTCCCGAAGCGAAGTGAGGGTGGGCCACTAGTTTAGGTATAAAGAAGATTAAAATCCATTCGGTAGTTTTTGCGTGAAAGAGGAGCAAACATCCATCCATACTTACAAAGTTTCACGTTTATAATATTGTAGGATTTTTAGTATCTCAACAGGCTTCCAGAGAGTGACCACCTTGTCTGTTCTTTTGTGCTGTCAATCTCATATTTGGATCTCACGGCTGCTTACCCTCAGGCGGAGTGGGGGTCATCTCGATGGTCCTCAATACATATTAAGAATAATACTTATATAAATAAATAAATACAATTGAGACAACATCCACATACTTACATTGTCCGATCCCAAACAAAGGTTTTTCTTGTACGGTGGCCAGCACATCAGGTGACTACAATCTGTCAAATTTCTTCAATCGAACCTCACTTTTATGTCAATGTGTTTGGTTCAATATCAACTGAGGAAATTGACAGATTGTAGTAAATTGATGTGCTGGTCACTGTACTATGGAAACCCGATACAACGAAGGAACCACAAAGTCAAAGTCAAAGTATTTATTTGCATAAATAGGTTGTACAAAAGATGTTATTATAAATAAATAATGTTATTATAAACAAACACCCAGACCAGAGTATCTTTTGTCTTTGTAGAGTGCGGCGTGCGGCAGCGTGGCGGGCGGGTTCGCGGGGGTGGTGACCACGCCGCTGGACGTGGCCAAGACACGGATCATGCTGACCGAGGACTACACCGCCACGCGCAAGCTGCGGCTGCGGCCCGTGCTCGCCGCCGTTACCTGCAGGCCGGGCTCCGGGGGCTGTTCGCAGGTACCCGCCCTGCAGGCCCTGGTGGCAGACGCGCATCCCGCTGACCGAGGACTACACCGCCAGCGCCAAGCTGCGGCTGCGGCCCGTGCTCGCCGCCGGTACCTGCAGGGCCGGGCTCCGGGGGCTGTTCGCAGGTACCCGCCCTGCAGGCCCTGGTGGCAGACGCGCACCCGCTGACCGAGGGACTACACCGCCACGCGCAAGCTGCGGCTGCGGCCCGTGCTCGCCGCCGTGTACCTGCAGGCCGGGCTCCGGGGGCTGTTCGCAGGTACCCGCCCTGCAGGCCCTGGTGGCAGACGCGCATCCCGCTGACCGAGGACTACACCGCCACGCGCAAGCTGCGGCTGCGGCCCGTGCTCGCCGCCGTGTACCTGCAGGCCGGGCCTCCGGGGGGCTGTTCGCAGGTACCCGCCCTGCAGGCCCTGGTGGCAGACGCGCATCCCGCTGACCGAGGACTACACCGCCACGCGCAAGCTGCGGCTGCGGCCCGTGCTCGCCGCCGTGTACCTGCAGGCCGGGCTCCGGGGGCTGTTCGCAGGTACCCGCCCTGCAGGCCCTGGTGGCAGACGCGCATCCCGCTGACCGACCGCTACACCGACACGTCTTACCTGTTTTGTTAGAAATAAATATTGCTGGTGTTGCAGGTGTCCATTGGCAGCGGCAATTGCTTACCATCAGATGATCCGCCTGCTCGTTTGCTATCTATTACATAATATATATATATATATATTCATTTCATATTCATTTCATTTTCAATATTGTGTTGTGTTGAGGATCGACAGCTGGACCAGCCTTCAGTCCTTTATATTGTTTACTAGAGGCCCGCCCTCAGTTCATTTCGAAACTTAGACCAGCACCTACCAATAGATGGAGTTGGGAGTCGAGTAAATCGCGCAAAAGGTGTTGCCTGTTTGGAAATACAATTAGTTTTGTCATTACCAGTTTCCATTGGCACCACCAGCGAATACCCTGCAGTCCAGCGTCTATATTCGTGTGTCGACTTGCCGGATGGCGCATTTTCCCTGACCCTGTTTCATACGCTCTAGGTCCGTGGTCGTCAAACTGCGGCCCGCAGACGTTATTTGTGCGGCCCCTATATAGTAATAATTAATTACTAGTCAACTACATATTCGTACCTATTATCAGAAATCAGTTATGTGGTTTTTGAGTAGAGTAGAAGTAATATACATACATTTTCGCATTTATATGATTAGTGTGGACTACTATGGATAAGTACCTATGCAAAAGCTCTTGAAACGCATATACTGCGGCCCGTGCCCTGATGTTCATATTGATATGTGGCCCTTGAAGAGTAAAGTGTGACGACCATGCTCTAGGTCGTGGGTTCGATCCCCACCCTTAAATATGTATTTAAGTATATATTTGTGATCCTGTGTTGTCTGATATCTGTAACACAAGTGCTTAAGTACGGAGTCAGGTCAATGTAGGAACATTTATATGTTTATTTGTATGTTGTTGCAGGCGCGACGCCGCGGTCGGTCGGCTTCATGCTGGCGGCTTCGTGTTCTTCGGCGTCTACGACGACGTCAAGAGCTACGTCGACGCCTGGGACAGCTAGCGCCCGCCCGCCCTAGCGGCCTAGCGACCTGACGCCCTAGCGACCTGACGCCCTAGCGACCTGACGCCCTAGCGACCTAGGGAAATGGCGCCCAAGCACCTGACGCCCTAGCGCCCTAGCCGCCCAGAATGGTGTTAAAGGGGTATATCGACGATACTAGCGCCGCCAACCTATTTACTCTGATTGTGGCGACATTATGATATTTTTTAAGAATGTAAAACATTACAAACATACATAAAAGTTGGATTTTTTCAAGATGCAATACAATATATAAAACATGCGCCAAGTAACAATAATGTTAATTATTGCTAAAAATGGCCGTTTTTTAGCTATAATTAACATTATTGTTATTAACATTATTAACACTACTGTTATCTAAGTCTGTAATGTTGTAACTAACTAACTAGGTTGGAGCACCAACCCATAGTGAGTCTTGGCCTCCGATAATAAGAGCTCCATCTTGGTCGATCCTGTGCCACCTCCTGCCAGTCATCTGCCGATCTGTAATATTTTACTTTCTTAAAATATATCATATTTTCGCCACAATCAGTGTAAATAGGTTGGCGGCGCTAGTTTTATCGATATAGCCCCTTAACTGTACACTATGGGACGGAGAAGATACATATAGAGAGCCAAGCAAACACCATACGGGAAAGAGACCCGTGCAAATACCGATGGCGTCTCCCACGATTCGGTCCACGCTTCTGAACCAAATTTCGTTCTATGACTTTTGGAAATTCGCAAAAAAAAATATCAACTTTTCAAAGAAAGTCAGTCACGTGACTTGTTCATTTTGTATAGGGAGTCGAAAAAAATACCCGTATTATGTATTTAATACAAACATAGGTTTTACATTAAGTAGTTAATTTTTTTTTATATATGTTAAAGTGACAGCTGACTATTTTTTCACGTTGAATATTGTATGTAAATTGTATGGTGCTTGTTGGTTTAGTCTGACAAGGAACTTTTGGCGCGTGGATACAGATATTTGCTGAATACCTTTAATTTGCTGAAGTAGGTATTCTATATGTGTTTCCTCTGTTGTCTGATAACTACTAAAATCATAATTAAGCATATATTTCTTATAATCTAATGTTTAATGTGACGTACTTACTCAATCCACTCCCCTGACCCGTCGCTATCTAAATCTTTATATGAAGAGAATGATACTGTTACTGGTGCTTTCGTTTCTATTTTTTCTTGTCTGTAACTAACCCCTAGGTTTGGTCCTGTTTGAGGTACCTGAGGAGGGGCATTCATCTCCTGACCTGATCTTTTAACAGCTTCTGATGTTAGTACCCGTAGTGTCTCGTGCATTCTAGACATTATTAGAGTCATCTCATCGGCACGCGATGGTCCCCTACTTGTTTCAGACCTGTCATTATTTTGATTGTTCTCCTGTAGATTCTCAGTTATGGATTTTCGAATAGTTTCCGTGATCTCGTGTTTGAGATCTTGGATATTAAAGAAATCTATTGAGGTTTCAGCGGAATCTATTTTGACCCCCTGTTCGGAATATGCGGAGTTGAGGTACCTGATGACAGTCTGGTTGAGCGAATTCCACGCTGCTACAGGATCTTTATTCTTTAGTTGTTCCCACTTTTTTGGATATGCATGGGGATTTGTATCGTAGAGACTGTTGAGGTACAGGGGCCGTAGTGTGTTTACAAATAGGTTTCTTGGACAATGAATTTTAGGGAGATGAGGAAATTTCTTTGCGAAGGAGTTTTCCTCTACGAATCTCTGATGTTCTTCGCGTTCTCTAATTTCATCTTCCTGATGGGAAGAGCCAGTTAGTTCTTGAAATGACATTTGGTTCTCTGATGGATCCTCATCTTCATCAGTGGAGTTTTCCTCCTGCTCGTCGTTCGATGTGACCTTAAGCTTTTTCCTAGAAGGAGAGTTAGTTTTTGGAGAAGGAGGAAGAGGTTTTATTCCGGATGTTGATGTTGTTGGCTGGTTGTTCCTTGCATTGTCGAGCTCATCAAATATGCTTCCTGTGCTGTTGCTCTCAAGTTTTTTTCCTTCCAGATATTGTAAGATTTTTTTGTTGAGGAAGGCTTTCACTTGCTCATCTGTGGGCTTCTTGATCAATCCTCTCGGGAAAAGAATCTCTGGAGGGAAAAGTTTGATTAAAGTTAAGTTATCACAAAAGGCATACAAAGGGTCAGTTACAGGGAGTTCACTAAGAATCTTTTCCTGGCAGATAGGAAAAAATTTGGCTAATTGCTCTTTTAATTGGGTCGACATTCTTTTAATGATGGTAGAGTGAATTGTGTAAGTAATGATCTGAAGGAAGTAACCTAAGGTTAATATGTTAGGATACTATGGTTAGATTGAAAGTGGTTCGAAATACCTAATGAGGGTTTGTAAAGGGATAAAAATATTAAGGAATAATTTATACGCTAACAATTTTAAATTGTATTAAGGAATAATTTATACGCTAACAATTTTAAATTTCATTATGATATCAGAATACTTACGGCTAATGTTCAATTACTTAAGTATCGGTAGTCTTTATGCGTATTGAAATAAGTGTCAATATATTTTCTTAAGTAACACACACACATATGACCTGGATAAAGACCATCACCAACGATCTTCAGACGACGGGCCTTACGCCCGAAATGACAAAACAACGCCCTGAATGGCGAAGACATATCAGGAGAGCCGACCCCAAATAATGGGATAGAGCGAGGATGATGATGATGATATTTTCTTAAGTAACCAACTTAGTTAACGACTCTGAGTACGGCCGTTAGTGATCAAGCTACTTAGTGCGGAATCAGGCCGATGTATGAGATGTTGTTACCAGTATTTATACCGATATTTTGATATCAATATCCAAAATATATCGCTAATTCAAGCCGTGTTCACAGGGGGCGGTTTATTTCTATGATCCTCCTGTGCTACTTCCTTAGAAGATAATATTTACATGAGTTCTAATGTTTGTCACGCGTCAAAAGATTCTTGTCCTACGGATAGTTATATCAAAATGATTTGTGGCATGTATGTAATAAGTACCTAATACACCGTTAAATTTAAGTCGTTTTAATCCCGAAACCATCATAATAGGTAACTCGAATAATCATGCAGAACATGCTAAAGGTGCTTTATTCGTGCTGTCTTCTATCTTCTGTACTATTTATAAAGAGATAAATTCAATAGACATCGACAAACCTTATATACAAACTGTAAAAACGGAACACTAGCACGATGCAATCAATGCCCAACGCCATCTATTGGTAGACAGTGGAACTACTGTCCCGAAACGAAGTGAGAGCGAGCCACTAGTCTATTTATAAGGGCTTCGGAATTAAGTGACTAAAATTTTACAGTGTATTGAATTATGTGTAGATAGTTGTAACCAAATGGAATCTAGTCTAGAATCCGAATAAATTAATTGTTATTGTTTATTGGTATTTATGTTATAACAATATAATAATCAGTGGGGAAAGGGGGTTAAAAGGTAAGCAACGCACTTGTGACACCACTGCTACAGGTGTCCATGGGCGGCGGTAATCGCTTACCACCAGGTGATCCGTCGGCTCGTCTGCCACCTATATCATAAAAAAGCTTTGGTGTTTTAGTGGGTATGCATCAGGCCACGGCTTGAGCCCCACATAACCCGACCGCCCCCCAGCGGGTATAACTAAGAAAGTCAGCCCATAACATCTCGGGTCGGCTGCATTCCACTATAGTGGTCAAAATTTTTAAAGCTATACTCTGATTCATAATCATGAAAAGTAAACTGACAGATGTCAATGTGTCATGTCATCCCCATATATTATCACTCAATTTGACACATGCAAAATGTCAAAATGCATAGAAACTTGTCATTTTCATCAGTCAATTTACTTTACATGATTATGAATCAGAGTATAGAGTGATTAGGCTACTTCTGGGTAAGCCCGCTCTATCTTAAGCTTTTTCTCAACTCTGGAGTTTAGTATGAGGCCAAGGGCAAGACCACTATTAATGTAAAAAAAAAATGTTTTAAAAAAGGGTAGTGGGTGGTGTGGTGTAATCAGATTCTTGTTGTAGGCACCTAGAGATGTGTCGTGGTGTAACCTGCTTTTTGTTGTTGGCAACTAGAGATGTGCCGTGGTGTCATCAGATTTTTGTTGTAGGCACCTAGAGATGTGCCGTAGTGTGATCAGTATCTTGTTGTTGGCAACTAGAGATGTTCTCCTGGGAAAGCACGCTACATCTTAGACCTCATTGTCACTTTCCATCAGGTGAGATGAGGTCAAGTGCAAACCCATCTTATATAAAAAAAAAAAATGTGCCGTGGTGTAATCAGTTTTTTGTTCTTGGCAACTAAAGATGTGCCGTGGTGTGATCAGATTCTTGTTGTAGGCACCTAGAGATGTGCCGTGGTGTCATCAAATACTTGTTGTAGGCACCTAGAGATGTGCCGTAGTGTGATCAGTTTTTTGTTCTTGGCAACTAGAGATGTGCCGTGGTGTTATCAGATTCTTGTTGTTGGCGCCTAGAGATGTGCCGTAGTGTGATCAGTATCTTGTTGTTGGCATCTAGAGATGTGCCGTGGTGTCATCAGATTTCTGTTGTAGGCACCTAGAGATGTGCCGTAGTGTGATCAGATTCTTGTTGTTGGCGCCTAGAGATGTGACGTGGATTGATCTGATTCTGTTTGTAGGTACCTAGAGATGTGTAATCAGTTATTATTGGCAATGATGTCAATAAAATGGGTCTTTATCACATTGGCGCACATGCCAAAATATGGCAAATAACCGGTGGTGAACTAGACGCGTAAAAAAAACGGGGTGCATGCATCATTGCATGACGTCACCCGCCGCGCGTCTCACGATAGGCTGAAAATTTACTAAGATAGGCATAAAACATAAATTGTACAATATCTCCAATTCCTCAAGTTTCCTCAAAATAATATTATCAAGGATATATAACACAAATTTTTTGCCTATTTTAGCATCTGCACCTATGCTTCGATATTCACCGATCTCGTGACTAAATAACAAAAACTTATTTTCCTGTTAACAAAAATCTCTATTCCACACCACCCTCGAGGAGGTTGAGAAGCAGGTGCGTTTTTTTTATCAGTGGTAACCCCGGTAGGCCTAATCAACTCATTCTATTCATTTACATGTCTTCGTCTGATGCGTTTTCTTCATGTTGGAAGTTCTCTTCATTGACATCAACAAATTCAATTTTCGTTTTCTTTATGTATTATTAACTCCTGGGCTTCTTCTGATAAAAAGATGTTTTCGCTGAAGTTTAGGACGATTCATTGATATATACGGGTCAGAACTAATCAACAATTTATTAAGTATGTTCTCATTGGTGGCTTGTCTGCAAATTTTTCTTGAAGGACTTTGACGATACCGTCGAAAATCCTTGTTTCGAGATTCAGCAGCTTCTTCTGATAATTTACCAATAGATATTAACCCGAAATGTTTATGTTTATTTCATTACTTTATTATAAAGGGTAAAAAAGGAACAAAAATATATTGAAATAATAAGTTTAATACTTTTAATTAGGCAGGTAATGACAAGGTTAGACGCTATATTTTTGTAGTATTAATTTTAAACATCCCTGAAGTAGTGTGGAATAGTGTTTCAATTTATTATTTTAAATTACATTCTTTTGTTAAGGAAATAATAACTACATTATTTTTAACTTTGAACATGTATATCTCAAAAAGTACTGCATAAATTGAAAAACATAATATAAAGTAAAAGTATAGTATTGATACATAGTATCTTAATATGCACTTAAAGTCCCAAAGTCCACGTTTAGCATTTTCAGCCCACTGTGCGTCGGTCCCTAGTCGTAAAAACTTAATTTTTATGAGCGTTTCTCCGAAAGATTATGAATGAAGTGTTGTATTTTTTATTAGCAGATGAATAGAGCTTTCAAACAGTGTTGTTGTCGTTGCTTTTATGAACTGTCGCAATGAGGTGGAGGCGGTATTGGTTTGAAATATCTTTTATTGCTTTTCTGAAATTAATAGGTTAGTTCACTTTCTAACTACCACAATCTGGGAGGATATTTCCTCCAAGTCCCTACTATAACGTGAGGTCTGGATCCTCCTTACTCTAGTAACTAGAGACAGACTAACTAGTCTAGTTCCTCGCGATACCGTAACTCAGGTGCGAATGCGCTCCCGAGAGCGTGTTTGTTTATTTTTCTTCATTTTTATTATTATTTAAGTAATCTGTTATGTACGGAGTGATTGATCGTTCTGGCCTAGAAAAAATACCGTCAATCATCTTTTCCATCTGTTCCGTCATCTCTTCCATCTTGATCATCCAAATGAACTTCTTGTCGCGTAGTTATACAGAGACTTTTGGTTATGTTTTCATCATGGTTTTCAGACCTGTTTCTGAGTAGGTAGTCCCAGGCGTGATTGTAGCTAATTTTGAACTGTTGCTCAATGATATGGGTTTCACCATTTCAGCGCATTCTGTTAAACATATTGTTTCTTCAGTGGTTTTCAGCGCATTCTGTTAAACATATTGTTTCTTCAGTGGTTTTCAGCGCATTCTGTTAAACATATTGTTTCGTCAAGTTTTTGATAAACGACATGATTATTATGATTTTAAATATCTTGAGAGCATAAAAATCAACCTGAGAGCACAGATTAAGTCAACTCTTCTGTCTCTTATTTAACATAGTAAAAGTTAGCTAAAAAAATATAGTGATGACATGTCAAAGTTACCCCGATTGACTGTATAACAAACACATTTTACATAAAATGACGTATTATTTAAGTAAAGTACATGAAATACTCACCACGGTTTGAAAGATTTTATTTAATCGGTCTTGTTCATTATAGGTCGCGCGCGGAATGTAAGAAAAAATTGTGGGTCTGGCGATATTGGGAGCTCGGTCCATCTGAATAATAATAATGGACAACATCTACATCGGGGCACTGTTCTTTGACGGTGGCCAAAATTGGAGTTAAATGAGCCCTTATACCTGGAGCGTTTAGGAGCATAAGGTCAAAAGCGCAAAATGACAAACGATGGCAAATTGTCAAAAGAGCAGAATGTCAAAAGCGCACATAGTCAAAAGCGCAGATTGTCAACGGCGCAGAATGTCAAAAGCGCACTTAGTCATAAGCGCGGAAAGTCAAGGGCGCACAATGTCAAAAATATTGCGTTGTCAATTTTAATCGTTGTTATTTTTGGTTAGTCAGACTCGCAATAGGAAATGAAATACTCATTGATATTTTTAGGAAACTTATTTATTTTAATGTAAACTAAATATAAATCAACATAGCAATAATCACCATTTATCAAATGCTCAGAATACCTAATTATGTAAATAAACAAAAATAGAGTTGTAACTATAGTTATTGCTGATTATTAAAAATGACAACTCTATTTTTGTTTATTTACATAATTATTCTGAGCATTTGTTTGCTAAAAACAAAATATTATTTAGAACGTGTCAGTAGGAGATTTTGTTAAGATTGATCATTAGTAAGAGATGTTTAAAAGGGTATTTTACTGTCGTTAAAATATCGACATCTGATACTTAAACTCGATAATTTACTGTATAAGTGTACGATTACTGAAGAAACATTTTTAAAAAGTTTAAATACAAGAAAGTTATAGAGCAACAAACTTTTGATATACCTGTCTCTTTCTTAAACAAAATTTTGTACTGCGCTTGTAGGAAGCACTAGCTTAGTGACGTCATTAATAGCGTATCGCTCTCCTTTTCTGATTGGGAACTTTGCAACTCTATATCTTTGGAACTAATGATGATAGATAAAAAATAAAAAGGGAGCTGTGATTTATACTTCAAAAACTTTACAATAAATAAATAAAAAAAAGTCGTTAAATACCCTATTATAGATATTGCTGATTTTATTAAAAATTACAACTCTATTTTTGTTTATTTACATAATTAGGTATTCTGAGCATTTGATAAATGGTGATTATTGCTATGTTGATTTATATTTAGTTTACATTAAAATAAATAAGTTTCCTAAAAATATCAATGAGTATTTCATTTCCTATTGCGAGTCTGACTAACCAAAAATAACAACGATTAAAATTGACAACGCAATATTTTTGACATTGTGCGCCCTTGACTTTCCGCGCTTATGACTAAGTGCGCTTTTGACATTCTGCGCCGTTGACAATCTGCGCTTTTGACTATGTGCGCTTTTGACATTCTGCTCTTTTGACAATTTGCCATCGTTTGTCATTTTGCGCTTTTGACCTTATGCTCCTAAACGTACCTGCGTTTAGGAGCATAAGGTCAAAAGCGCAAAATGACAAACGATGGCAAATTGTCAAAAGAGCAGAATGTCAAAAGCGCACATAGTCAAAAGCGCAGATTGTCAACGGCGCAGAATGTCAAAAGCGCACTTAGTCATAAGCGCGGAAAGTCAAGGGCGCACAATGTCAAAAATATTGCGTTGTCAATTTTAATCGTTGTTATTTTTGGTTAGTCAGACTCGCAATAGGAAATGAAATACTCATTGATATTTTTAGGAAACTTATTTATTTTAATGTAAACTAAATATAAATCAACATAGCAATAATCACCATTTATCAAATGCTCAGAATACCTAATTATGTAAATAAACAAAAATAGAGTTGTAACTATAGTTATTGCTGATTATTAAAAATGACAACTCTATTTTTGTTTATTTACATAATTATTCTGAGCATTTGTTTGCTAAAAACAAAATATTATTTAGAACGTGTCAGTAGGAGATTTTGTTAAGATTGATCATTAGTAAGAGATGTTTAAAAGGGTATTTTACTGTCGTTAAAATATCGACATCTGATACCTAAACTCGATAATTTACTGTATAAGTGTACGATTACTGAAGAAACATTTTTAAAAAGTTTAAATACAAGAAAGTTATAGAGCAACAAACTTTTGATATACCTGTCTCTTTCTTAAACAAAATTTTGTACTGCGCTTGTAGGAAGCACTAGCTTAGTGACGTCATTAATAGCGTATCGCTCTCCTTTTCTGATTGGGAACTTTGCAACTCTATATCTTTGGAACTAATGATGATAGATAAAAAATAAAAAGGGAGCTGTGATTTATACTTCAAAAACTTTACAATAAATAAATAAAAAAAGTCGTTAAATACCCTATTATAGATATTGCTGATTTTATTAAAAATTACAACTCTATTTTTGTTTATTTACATAATTAGGTATTCTGAGCATTTGATAAATGGTGATTATTGCTATGTTGATTTATATTTAGTTTACATTAAATAAATAAGTTTCCTAAAAATATCAATGAGTATTTCATTTCCTATTGCGAGTCTGACTAACCAAAAATAACAACGATTAAAATTGACAACGCAATATTTTTGACATTGTGCGCCCTTGACTTTCCGCGCTTATGACTAAGTGCGCTTTTGACATTCTGCGCCGTTGACAATCTGCGCTTTTGACTATGTGCGCTTTTGACATTCTGCTCTTTTGACAATTTGCCATCGTTTGTCATTTTGCGCTTTTGACCTTATGCTCCTAAACGTACCTGGAGGTGTGTGACTGAGATTATCAGACATAGTACAAAAAGACTGGCATCCGTCTTTAAAAAATATCATGCCGTTGTGTAGACTGATTTGTGACTTTGAAGCTCCAAAATGCATGGACTGAATTTCTTCTGATAATTTGGTTTCGTACTTTTCCGAAAAGTCACACACAATAACGGCTTCAGTAGTTTGCACCCAACTTAAACGCCTCTTCCAAAGCAGCAGCGATTCGTAAATTGATAATTCTTTGCGAGGGCTGTAAGCGGCTTTGAATTGTAATATGTAAGCAAAATAAAATGTCCTGGATGCCTGGCAGATTACTCACCGCAGCGGGCGATATCGAACGATAAACAAAGGTTTTTTTTATGGCTGTGTTACTGAATGGGCCCGTCTCAAGTTTTGTTTTTGTTAAACTACTTGAAATAAGCTTTCAAACAGTGTATAGTTTTATTGTTTTAATGCCCATAGTATAAACTTACACACCTGCAAACTTAGTGATCACGCGGAAATAGCGGTACTGCAAACATAATTATTTATATTTCGAAAATTAAAGCGATGACTGTAAAGTATAGACGCCTAGCTTTAAATTCGTCTGTGCTTTATTTATATCCGATGCAATCTCAGATAGTACAAAACGACAAGATGGCCGTCCGCCTAAGGTTTCCTACACACGATATTATTACTTTACCTATTTCTATTAGTGGGTAATACTTTTATTGTCTTTTGAAATGTTAATATAAAAATTACAATACATGTATTGTAATTTTTATATTAATATAGAGGTCGCGGGTTCGAATCTCGCGCAGTACAAACATATTATAAAAGTATAGGCAATAAATGAAATTATGTTTGGGTATAAAATAATTGTATTTTTTTTTCAATCAATTAACACATTAACTCTAGCTATTAATTTTACTCTTAGTTGCCTTTTATAGACGACACGACGGAAAAAAAAATTAGGGTTTATGGTACGCCTTGAAACAACCCTCAATGCAGAGGTTTACATCGCATTTCCAGATTGTCCTGGTCTTTTTGGGACACATCAAGCAACAAGGGTTTTTTGAACCCGTTCTTATTGGGAAATGGTTGGCCTCGCTTGTGTCTTGTGCTGGGTGTTTCGTCTTTGGCTAGTTGTGATGAGCAGTCCAGTCGTGTTGGACCTAATGGTTAACTGTCGCGATTCTGTCGTGAGGTCTAGTTGTCGGTGTCGTTTTAATAAATCTTCCGCCAATACAGTCCGGAACTGTCGATGTGATATTTTCTGATGGAAACTGGAAAATATCACAAAGCAGTTAAAAAGTGCGGCATTGTACAGACGGCGCAAGAGTTTTTTATACCACACTCTGTTCCTAAGTCGTTCCATGGGATGAGCTGACAGAAATTGATCTTTTCTGTCCACTCCTCCCATGCTCTTGTTATAGTCTAGTACTATGTGCGGTTTATACGTCACTCTGTTATATTTGTCATGAGTCTCAATTTGTAGATTATGGTATGTTGAGATCATACTAACAATGTTAGCATCTCGCCATACCAAAACCGACAAATCGGAACAGTACGTCGCCACTACTTCACCTTGTCGAAGTTCTGTCTTTGTCAACGTCTTCACAAAATTCTTAATGTCCCATAACAGTCCGTATTATGTCTTTTTAAACTACGCAATAATAATGGACTATTATAAAAATTGTCCATTATTAATGTGTGTTTTCGATGAAGAAGAGGCTCAATAAGGTCATATACGATTTTGGCAGTAGCGTTTGTGGGTCGTTCAGTGCCATTATCGTCAGTCGTCACCTCCCCATTGTCGTCTTCGTTAAGTCTGTCAATGGTCTCGTCTTCGTCTTGTCTGTCCATGGTCTCGTCTTGGTCAGGTCGGTCATTCGCCGTGGCGGTACTGTCCGTCTTTTTTTTTTGTCTTTTCCAGCATATACAATAAACTTCCAAAGGTAGCCACTGGAAGATTCACAGAGTTCATAGGCACAAATCACAAAGCACACTTGGAGCAGTTAGAAGTTATGACATTAATGCAAGCAGGATAATTGCAATATATCGACTGTGCTGTCTCAAATTCACTGTTCCTTAAAATACTAGGCGACCCGTCAAGGTCATCTAACAAAACAGCAGTTTCATTTGATGTATTCAAAATATCCTTTTCCATTTCTTCACAGTCAGTATGGGGCTCTTCAATATTATTCCGTTCTAGTTGAATTTGGATTTGATTAAGATCTTCTGATTTACTGTGGTTCAAACAGGATTGTTCAGCAGTAACTTCGAAATGTACATCACATAAAAAACAGTTACATAGGAAGCATGTCGTCAAGATAGGGTTAGTGCAGATAATAAATTGGCATGTCTGTTTGTTAGTCTGCAGGAGTGGAAAGTCATAAGACAGCTTAACATTTTCAGCTGAAGAAAAGTGGTTTTCACACGAGGAATCACAATTTTCAAAATGATCCCAGCAAAGAAAGCAAAGGCAGCGATGACATGAACTAAATACTTCTTGAGTACATACAGAAAATTCGCAGTATCTAACTTGTCTATTATCCTGATTCAAATAGAAAGGGAGTTCATCGGGCGTGCAGTAGACTTTTTCACTAAAATTTAATGTATCTTGTATGTTACATTGGTTGGATGCTATTGTTTCTGTTTCTGTATTATGTGCGAAATGGTTATTAGAACAAAACTCTGAAGTTTCGAAGTGTTCTGCACATATAAAACAACAACACTGAAGGCATGTCGTTAGAACGGCAGTCGACAGTCTTTATATTCACAGTTGTCGTTGTACTCAGAATTTTTAAAAGCTATATACAGGATGGCGCAACAGAACGTGCATTTTTAAAATAATTATTAAAAAATAAATACAAAAGGTGTAGTTAAAATAAAACTAAGCAATTATTAAGTGATAACTGAAGTTTATTTTTTAAAAATAACATCATCTAAATGATGACCCTCTCTACGTTGGCACTCCTCTAACCGCAAACGGAAATTACCGAAAACTTTCTTAAGTAGTGCTGGTGTGATTGCTACCATTTCACCACGAATATTCTCCTTGAGCTGACTGATGTTTCTCGGATTATTGGTGTAGACTTTGTGTTTGAGGTATCCCCACAAAAAAAAGTCAGGAGGCGTCAAGTCTGGACTGCGCGGAGGCCATGGGATATCACCTCTTTTCGAAATCAGTTTGCCAGGGAACATCTGCTTCACAACCGCCATGGAGTCATTTGATGTGTGACTGGTAGCTCCGTCTTGTTGGAACCAAGTCCTAGAGTTCTTTATTCTTGAATTTTCAAGTTCTGGGGCCAAAAAACCTTCCAACATCGCAACATGGCGTTCGGTATTAACAGTGATGTTTTGCCCCCGTGCGTTTTCAAAAAAATAAGGACCAATTAATGGTAAATATTTTTCCAATTCAGGTACTTTAAAAAAGCCCCTATTGTTGATAGTTTTAGGCTTTTGAATTTTTTCCATTATAGCTTCCCTATTATACCAAATTTGATCTGGAGTGTCGGGCCACCGAAATATATTTCCCAAATCTTCAAATGGTTTTCGGGACCTTTTTATCATTGTCCCAATAGACGACGATGTTACTGCACTAACGGATGATGATGTCGACGGTTCTTGAGAAATTGTGTGTGCATCATCAGCTGTTTCTTCTTGATTAACTAAAGTTTGCACACAACTTGGCCAGTTAATATTGGCTTGTAGCCAATCTCCGTACAGTCTTCTGAAATTATCAATGAATCTGTTGGATTTCTGCCACCTCTGTAAAGCAGCTCGCGTAAATTTTCGACAATTTTCTTTGACAGTTACTCGATCTTCGGCAGAAAGGCAATCGCCAACGCGGGATACAACTGCATCAAACAATACTTCATGATTAAATGAAGTACTCTCACTTTTTATAAGGACAAACAAGTCTAAATTGGTGATTATTAATGTGTGTTTTCGATGAAGCAGAGGCTCAATAAGGTCATATACGATTTTGGCAGTAGCGTTTGTGGGTCGTTCAGTGCCATTATCGTCAGTCGTCGGTCTATCAGTCACCTCCCCATTGTCGTCTTCGTTAAGTCTGTCAATGGTCTCGTCTTCGTCTTGTCTGTCCATGGTCTCGTCTTGGTCAGGTCGGTCAATTTCATTAGAAATTGGATTTTGTTTTTCTTGATCGCGACAACTGCTACTGTTGTCCTTTGCCACTTCATTGAAACAGTCCCAAAAAGTGTTATGAGCTTCGCGTGTGAAATTTGATCCAGTTTCATCTTCTTTTTGTCGTTTAGCAGGTGTTGAAGACGGCGATGATCTATTACTGTCGGAAGAAGAATCGTCGTAAGAGTTTTTTATATATTCAATCAGGATTTTCTGTCGGGCTTTTTCAGTTTCAAGAACTCCTAAATAGTCTGATTTGAATCTTGGGTCTAGAAAGGTAGCAATTATGAAGTTTAGATCTTCTTTTAAGGATTTAAAACGACTTTCCAATTCAGCTTTCAAGGAGGCTCTTAAACGTGCTAAGTCTGGTGTTCTTTGTGCTGTCTCGGTTTTATCCAAATACTTTTATAGTGCATAAACGTGTGGTATCACTTCGGATATACAGGAAAGGCCAGAACTTGTAATTTTTGTTATTTCTTCAAATGGTTTTAAAAGGTTTATGCACTGCTCCAACAGACCCCACTGACACACTTAAAATTTTTTTAAGTGTGTTATTTACTTAAGAATAAATTGCAAAGAATTGCTATATGTACCAAACACAATAATATTCATAAAAAGCCCATCTAAAAATATCACGAAAAATTTACTAATCAGTAAGTTGTTCGTGTATTTTCTAAAACAACTCGGTAAACACAAATTGACGTTGCAACTGTCGCACTTCCATACAGTGCAGGCATCTAATTAGGACATTGGGCACAACTTACAACGCGATTTGCGCTTGCCGGTTTTTTTTTTTTCGGGATAATGCATGTTCCCGACAGTGGGCGGCGGCTTGGGTGGCGAGAATGGGCGAAATCTTGAAATAATTTCATCCGCCAATCGTCCGCGAAAGTCCCGAGAATTCATATTAGAATTGGTCGAGTGTATTATGACATGCGCGTTTAGGATGGACACATGGAGAAGCCGGCGGAAAAGTTTTTTGTACCATATTAAATTCCGCACTCTTTCGACGGGGAAAGCTTGTAGAAGCTGGCCTTTCTTATCTATTCCACCCATCGAAAGATTGTAGTCCAAAACTACGTGGGGTTTGTAGCGGTACCGGCCATACTTCTCTTTTCCGCCAACTTCTGGTTTGTGGAATGTGGAAATCATGTTTACCAAGCCCGAATCTAGGAGGTACTGGGTGTTTTTGGCTTGTACTTGGCCTTCCCCTTTTGTTTTCCTGCCGACTTTGGTAACGGCACAGAGTGTCTGCCAGTTCAGTCCTGAATTCTGCTAATTTCATTATATCTTTCTGACTCTTACCTTTCTTCATGTTCACCTTTTTATACAAGACCCACGCATTTATCACCGTCATATCTAGCATATGATAGAATAGTCTCATGGTCCACTTGCGAGATTTTACACGAATCCGATATCGTCCAATGAAACTATCCATCAAGTCAACGCCACCCATATGGGCATTATATTCTTTGACGACTCGTGGGCACGGAATTTGAATTTTCTTCTTTAGTTTTTTGTCATATCGGGATATTTCCTCTACAGGTTCAGAGCCAACATAGGTGGACAATAATGTAACCTGTTTGTTATCTTTCCAACTTGTTGCTGAAAAGTCCACTCCATCAAACGTCGCCACATTTTCGTGATACTGTCCTCTTGGTACTGTACTCTTCATCACTTCTTTCTTGTCAGGCAACTTGCACGCCTTTCCAATCCTGTTTTGCTGAACAGTTCCAAGGCAAAAAATACCCAATTTCGTCAAATAATGTAGTAACGGTATATTGGTGTAGAAGTTGTCAAAATACAGGATATGGTTAACGTGTCGTGGGATCGGTCGCAACAAACGAACAACTGTATTAGACACAACTCCTAAATTTGGTTCTGTTGGCAATCTTTCATGGTCCGCACCAGAGTAAACTTCAAAACTATACGCATACCCCATAAGATTGCACAACACAAATATTTTAAACCCCCACTTGTGGGGTTTCTTGGGCATATACTGCTTCATGAAATGTCTTATTTTCGTGGCGCACATTTGCTCATCCAACGAGAGCCGATGATCAAATGGCACACTTATGAACTTTTTATTTAGGTAGTCTATCACAGGTCTAACTTTATGGAGTCGGTCGTGTTTGGGGTGGTCGGTTGGCAAATGTTTTCTGTCGTCAATCATATGAAAAATCTGTCTTATTTTATCGAATCTATTTCGGGTCATCGTTTGCGCTATCGGGTCAAATTTTACATTGTTATGCCAGTACGATCTAACACTTGGATAATGATAGACGCTAGTAAATATAAGAATACCAAGAAACTTTCGTAGTTCCAAGATAGTTATTGGATCTGAGAAGTTGGGATTTTTTTGGAATGCATACTTATTAGACTCATCTACGAGAAACAGCAATAATTCTTCCTCGAAAAAATAAGAAAAAAATTGGAATGGTGTTTCTAGTTCCAGTATTTCTCTTGGGTACTCTTTATCGCCTTGAAAGTCGAAAGCTTGTTGTAATAAATCCAAGTTTTTTACCTTCCAAACAATATTTCGAGTATTGCAAGTGGTATCTGTAGAAAAAGTAGCCTGACTTTCATGAATTGAAGAATCGGCGTTTTCAGTGGTCATGGATGGATCGTTGTTAGGTTCGGGGTGAGCATCAATGTTTTCAGGTAAGTCTTCCTCTTCGTCTTCTAGATCAGCTTGAAGCTCTTTTTGGCTTGAATAGTAATCTATTTCATCTTCATTTTCACTACTTTCATCCTCTGAAATTTCACCACTTTCTAGTCGTCTCAAAATATCTTCTATATCATCTGGCTTCATTATTATGGTAAAAAACCTGTAACAAAATAGGCAAAGCATTTCACCCAACACCAAAACATGCAAAAACATGCAAAATAATTACTAGAAACACGCAAAACAATAAATATAAAATATAAATAATCATGTATGTTATGCGGTTTTCAAACAAGCCTAAATGCCTGAAGTATCATTTATGATACCGACACGAATCACATTTTTTTTCGGTATTAGAACAAACCCATGAGAAAAATAATTACTATACAGCAAAGAGAAAATACTTACCAATCAAAATTATATTTTTCCCGTAAAAAAAGACTCCAATTCCTCAGATTTATTTACGATTATACAGGGTGTCCGCCGGCAGATTTTATACTTAAAGAATAAAAATAAAATAAATAAACCATGAGAACTATCAAAGTTATTTATTGATCATATTACAGAAGAATAACGCGGATTTTATTTTTTAAAGATAACTCCACTTAAATGACGTCCTTCTTGCTGCGCACACTCTTGCAATCTTTCCTTCATGTTGGTGAAAACTCGCTTGCAAAGTTCTGGACTGGTAGCCGCAATCTCGCGTTCGATATTGGCTTGTAGGGCCTGTATTGTTGATGGCGAATCACTGTATACGCGAGATTTTAAATATCCCCACAAAAAAAAGTCGCAAGGACTGAGATCGGGAGATCTAGGGGGCCAGGGTATGTCACCAAATCGACTAATTAATTTTCCGGGAAAAAGCTCTTTCACCTTAGTCATTGTGACCCTAGCGGTGTGTGCGGTAGCCCCATCCTGCTGAAAATGAGTCCTATTATTGTAACTGACATGTTGATGCAGCTCCGGTATAAAAAAGTTGTCCAACATCGCGCAGTAACGTTCAGCGTTGACAGTTTCACCTCTACCGAAAAAATAAGGCCCAATAATCCCATTACCAGAAATGGCGCACCAAACTGTAGTCTTTGGGCAGTGAAGGGGCCTTTCATGGATCTCTTTAGGATTGTATGCGCTCCAATATCGCATATTCTGCTTATTTACGTACCCACCAATATGAAAGTGCGCCTCATCGCTAAAAAAGATGTTACATAATCGAGTAGGAGTGGAAAATCGTTCCAGAATGACTTCAGCATAATTCTTCCTTTTAATGAAATCATCTTCTTTCAACTGCTGGGTAACTTGAAGCTTGTATGGATGGAATTTTAATTGTTTACGAATAATTTTATGAACTGAAGTCTTTTTCACACCCGTTGATGCTGCAATCTTCCGAATAGACTTACGCAGGTTCTGCAAAATTTCCCTTCTTACAAGTTCTGCGTTTTCAGGACTAGTAACAGACGTTGAAGGTCCAGCTCGAGGCTTATTTTGCACTGATCCAGTTTTTCGAAATTTCTTTACCCACGCCCAAATCAATTGGTTCGATGGGCCATCGTTTAATCGTCGGATATCGAAGTGAGAACAAAACTTACGTCTAGCCACATTGACGGAATTATTGTTTGCGAAATACGCCTCGACCGCAAAGGCGCGATGCGCTACTGTCCACTGACTCATGGCTACTAAACAACCCGCAACAATGCCGCGTCGAACGATACCCCTCCCCGCTCCACCGCCTTCCCACTCGGCGAAACCGAAATCCAAAGTATAAACTCTTCCGGCGGACACACTGTATATTCCTTCCGAAACACCCACTTTGTTGGAAGCGCGGCAAAGGAAGAAATGTCTTTTTTTTTTACTTTTGACAGCTGACGTTATTTTTTTTCAGTTTGAGATTGAGTAGTAATAGGCAAAGACAACACACATACAGCCCAAATACATAAAATTCTTGGAGTTATAAGGTTTTGGAACGAAATGTTTGGGTATCAATAAAATTTTGATACTGGGGGTCTTTAAGGGTTAAGGGAGTCGAACAAGTTGTCGAAAAACAATAAGAATGTCGGCGGTTTCTTTGCAGACTTGTAGTATAATCTTCTTATCTGAAAATACAGAAATAACTTTAAATTTTACTGCCACTGCTTTAAGGAAGTGGATTTTAAATGAAAAAAAAAGAAATAATAATATTAATTGGGTATTTGACTAATCTCGATTTAGTAAAAAATATTGATACTCTATCAAAATATTGGTAAATAAGAACCAATGGCCAACATTTTCAGTTAAAAATATAACATCTAGCTGGTTTTGTGAGCATTGAAAGTTTCATGGGCAAGTCCATTTTTAAAGTATAAAATTAAAAAAAATAATTATATCATTGAACTACCCGTACATTTTTCATCAACTTTTATTATAAAACCATATACTTAAACGAAACATTTGATATAGCTACCATATAAAATTTACTAGACGCGCATACAGAAGGTTGAATCGTGACGTCACGATTCAATAGCCATTTGTATAGAGCGTTTTTGGGTTTGCCCAAAATACGTGCTCTTAAAGTTGTGATATCTCAGGTAATTCAAATGAGAATCAAGTGATTCTTTCAACGATGTTTCTTAAATTGAGGCGTCTTTTGATTAAACACATAAAAAAAAATTGTCAAATACCCAATTACCTGCAAGGTAGGCCATAATATTCTTACCAAAACGTTACTACTAAAAATTTGCGTCGCATATTTTACTTTCATTTTGTTTCTTTTTAATTTTTCGGGAAGCAAATGATTGCCGTTAATTTGGGAATAAGTCTTACACCCTTGTAACCTAGGTTCTCTTTGTGCAGCAACAAAAGAGGTGGTCCCACTTGGCTACACAGCCAAGTTTCGTTCCATAAAAAAAATCACAAGAAATAACTTGGCTGTGTGTTTCGTTCCATTCAAAAAATCACAAGAAATAGTGAAAAATTCGTTAATAGCGAAAAGGTTGTTTTTTTTATTTTATACTGACGTGGTCGAGGCGTATTCTTTATACAGCCAGTCTCACAGATTTTCCCCCTCCCCCGCCTCGCCTTTACTTCCCCTCTGGGGCTCTCGATTTCTTAGCGTGCTCGACCACGAATGATTTCTCCACCATTTTTGTGACAGACTCAATGCACACTAAGCAAAATCGGTGGAGAAATCGTTCGTGGGCGAGCACCCCTACATAATTACTTAATTACCAAATGAAAACTACATAGTTTTATTTGTTAAAAGATATTTTTTTTTACTTATTACAAAAAAATTCAAAAGCTTTTTTTTGCATCGCAGGCTAAATTGCTTTCTTTAACGTCGTCTAGCTCAGGGGTCTTCTTAGTGGGCGAATTGCGTACACAAGTAAAAGAAATATGGAGTCCAGTTTAAAAGCGTGTATTTGCTTGCGAGGTACTTTTACAACACACATGACAAGTTCAGTGAAAAAACATTACAAAAATATAAAGGACTATACTACCAACATAACAAACACAATTTACAAACCAATGAGAGAACAAGTTAAATACAATTTACAGTATGAACAACGTTCTAAAAAACATTACGTAGATCTTTATTGGCTGACAAGAAGAGTTACATTATGGCCAACTGTCAAACTCTGTATCGGGCGGGCAACCTGATTGGCCGATGGCGATCCCTAGACTCAGGGTCATTATGACCGGAGTTGGCGGGATCGCGATTGGCGCTAGCGCTCGTCATCGGTGTTGCCACCCGCGCTATATTTCTTTTTAATCTATATATGTCGGTGCCCTTTAAAATTCTGTTAATTATGTTGCCAATTTATAAAAGGGATGTGGACTATTTTTGGGAAAGTGTTTAAAACCATGCATAAGTACCAAATATATCCCAAACCATTAATAAATATTTTTTTAATACAACTAATATCTTCAAAATGTGTTATTTAAAATTCCATGAACAATTTCGCGCGAAAACGTGGATATCTGTCAAGCGCCTGCTTTGACGTCACGCGTTCATATCAATGTCAGAGTTGTATCTAATAGAAAGTGATTTCGAAATTTTGTGTTATTAAGATGAATTCTAAATTTTATAAATGTTGTGCGGTGCCGCAGTGTAAAAATACTACTGTTAAAACACCTGAAAAACTATTTATTCACGTTCCACGTACAAAAACGATGCGGAGAAAGTGGCTTCAACTAGCCCGTCGGGATCCGGCACTTGTATCTACACAAAGCAAAATGTATTTCTGTGAGGATCATTTTGATGTAAGTTTGATATTATTTGTTACATTTCCTTGTATTAAAATAATGTTTCTCTTGAAGTTTTCAAATATCAACACTGGAATTTTGAGGTTAGAAATAAAGTAAACAATGATTTGTACTTTCATTTCAGTTGCCGAATGACATGGAGAATTATCCAGAATATAATTTACTTACATAGAGGTCTTCACATTTCTAAATTCAGCAGAGCAGAAGTTACTATTTGTTGCGAAGAAATTAGCTACCGTAAAGCAATCAATTCTTGGCAAATTTGAACTATCTGCCTAAATGAGCAAATTTCGAAGATATATCACGGGAATTACAGTAATAACAAGTCCAAAATATCAAACAAACACCATACTACTTGACAGCGATTGATACTTGTGAAGAACGCGTGACGTCACGCATTTTGATTGGTTTGCACGCAATTTGATTGTCACGTGACTTGAGGGTGAAATATTTAATTAAATTTAATTAAATAACAAAATAATTCCTTATTTATTGAAGAAAATATTGTGTTTTTTATTATTTCTATTATAGAAACTATCTTTACGTGGTAACATTATATTTGGGTACAGTCCACATCCATATTTGGGTACAGTCCACATCCCTATAGTAAATCTCACAGTGAGTTCTATGAGACGATTGCGGATAATAAGTTGACGTTCGGCGGAAAGAATAAAATTAAATGTCATTTCGGACAAAATTATTTGTTTTATATTTTTTTGATATATTACAATCATGCCCATTTATCTCAAAATATTCATTTGTCTTTTTGACTATTGCTCCAAAACTGATAACACCTTTGGATAGGTATTTTAATAGTTTTTTATTTAAATTATATTCCCGATGACTTACCCAGTCATGGATAGCACTGTTTTCTGTAGTGGTAAGGCTATAGGAACAAGTTTTACATTCATATGTTAATATTTTTCGAACCACCCATCCGGCAGTGTAGGCACAAAATAAAGGTCTTTATTTTGTGGTGTAGGCCCCAGAGTTGACGTTCATGCGTTTTCTTCGGGCCTGTTCCACAATCGTCTCAATGTCATTTTCGGACAATCCGGCACGACATTTTGACAATCTTCATTAAATAATGACTTTATTTTAATGACTTGGGTCTTCCGGATCGTCCTCACAATTAAAAGTTTCGTTGTGAAATTTTATCATTCTTGTTATCAATAACAATTTAAATGTGCATTTGAAGCTGTGGCAGTCTGGGTTTGTGCACTTGTCCAAAAAAATTTTCGATGGTGTCTTAATTAAAATCCCGCGGCCTTATTATCTGCACATCATCTTCTTTTAAGATCTTCCACAGCCTCATGAAACTTTTTAATGTTTCAATGAAATTTTTCAATGTTGGCACCGTTTTTTCTTTGCCGTCACTCGTAATATATTTTGTCTTTTCGAGCCTTCTTATTGCTACCTGCCGTGTATATTATCTAATTGAGCTGCATTTTGAAATAAGCCAGAACCATGACAGGACCCTTGACTTTTGTTTTGTGGACTAGAACAGTTCCCAAAATTTTCTATAATGTTTTGAGCGACCGATATGATTTTACAAAAGTTTGTTTCTATTGTATCTCGTTAGCACCAGAAAATTTTGAATTGTTGATAGAAGAACAATTCAAAATTTTCTGGTGCTAATGATTCCAATTTATTTTGAACTTCGTCGAATTCAGACAATAATTGTTGAGTTTTGGTTAATTTTAATTCTAATTCTTCAATGTCGCACTTGTCTATGAGCTTTACATTTAAATTGTTGACATAATTTTGGAATTTTGTTAATCTGGCTTTATTTGTATTTTATAAACGGAATTTCCATAATAGTAATACAATAAAGTCCACTGATTGCTAGAAGAGTATTGCTGCCGGAATTCGTTTGCGGGAAATTTGATCTGAGTAAGGAGGAATTAAAGGGATGCAAGACTATTTAATGAAGTAACAACAACAACCAGTACTTAAAGATGACGTTATTGAGCAGCATAATGTGAAAATAGATAGTGATCTAGATGCAAATGTTATGAATGAATTATGTCAATTGCTAACGATAATAAAGATTGCTTTGCATTTTCTAATGCCGATTTAGGAAAAACTGATTTGACTGAAATTCATATAAAACTAAAAGATGAGACCCCGGTAACCTACAGGCCATATCGCTTATCGTACCCGGAACGTGAAAAAATTAAGGTTATGATAGACGATCTCTGTGCCAATGGAATTATACGTGAATCACAAAGCGAGTATGCGAGTCCGATTGTGGTGGTTCCGAAGAAAAACGGAGATCTTCGGTTATGTGGCGATTATATTTTTGATGTATTGTGCAACAAAATGAGTGACCCACCTCTAATAGCCGACTTTCTTGTAAACGCACTTATAACTTTACAATTATCAATATTAATAATAAGTTTATGTTGCCTCAGCCAGTGTTCAGTTACACAGAGGACATGTATATTCATTTTATTTAAAAAAAGTTCAAATTCCAGTTCTTTACCGGAGAAGCCCTGTATATTATGATGAATAATATTTAAATTATTTTAACAGGCTAGATGAAAAGTCCCCGGTTTACCATAGTAAAAAATATTTTTTTTTTGCAAAATTCAATTTTATTATTCAACATAGTTGCCTTCGAAGGCGATACAGCGATTATAGCGATTTTCCAACATTTCGATGCCACTTCTGTAGTACTCTTTCGGTTTATCCTCAAAATAGGCCTCAGTTTCAGCAATCACTTCATCATCGGTCTTAAATTTCTTGCCAGCGAGCATTCTTTTAAGGTCTGCAAACAGGAAATAGTCGCTGGGGGCCAGATCTGGAGAATACGGTGGATGAGGAAGCAATTCGTAGCCCAATTCATAAATTTTAGCCATCGTTTTTCCAGACTTGTGACACGGTGCATTGTCTTGGTGGAACAGCACTTTTTCTTCAAATGCGGCCGTTTCTTTGCGATTTCGGCTTTCAGCCGGTCCAATAAAGCAATGTAAAAGTCGCTGTTGATTGTCTGTCCCTTCTGGAGATAGTCGATGAATATTATTCCATGCGCATCCCAAAAAAACAGACGCCATAACCTTTCCAGCGACTGTGCGTTTTTTCCACGCTTTGGATTGGGTTCGTCGCTTGCTGTCCATTCAGATGATTGCCGATTGGACTCTGGAGTGTAGTGATGGAGCCATGTTTTATCCATTGTCACATATCGACCGAAAAATTCGGCTTTATTGCGCTTAAACATCTCCAAACACTGCTCCGAATCATCAACTCGTTGTTGTTTTTGATCGATTGTGAGCTCGCGCGGCACCCACTTTGCACAGAGCTTTCGCATGCCCAAATATTCGCGAATGATATGATGTACACGTTCCTTTGATATCTTTACAATGTCTGCTATCTCGCTCAACTTCATTTTACGGTCATTCAAAATTATTTTATGGATTTTTTTGATGTTTTCGTCGGTAACAGCCTCTTTTGGGCCTCTCTCAAATCTTCTCTCTGATTTTGATATTGTTCACTGCTTTCTTCTTGAAGTAATTGCAATATTTGGAAGTCCTTCATTTTCATCTTGGTACCAACCATCAGCGCAAACGGTGTCGTTGAAATACTCCTCTGATAAGTACCATTTATGGCTCTTTGAAGTTTGCTAACATGCTTATACCTATTTCCAGGTTAGTACAGATACAAATATCCTATGTATCCTCTCAACTTGACCATCGTCCTCGTGGAATCCCAGTGGTGATAGTCACATGCTGAATGTTTTCAGTATCACAATATTCTTATCGGTTATGATTCTAGCAGGGTTACCAAAACACTGCTGATGAGTCTTGAGTTTATCCAATGTTTCTCTGGTGGTGGTACTTTTCACAGGAAAAATCCACACAAATTTGGTGAAAGCATCAACAACAGTCAAGATATAATTGTATAACTTCTTAGTTTCCGACAGCGGCCCTATATGATCTATGTGTAGCGTCGACAATGGTATACCTTCCTTGTCTATAGAGTTTAGGAAACCTTCTTGTTTACCCTCCTTTTTGGTAGCTAAAATGCATGGTATGCCCTAGTATAAAGTTATCTGTGATTCATACTGTCACATTTTTTAAACAAGTTAAAATTGCACTTGATTAGATCCAGTGATTTTTTTCAGTTGAACTCCAATGTTTGTCTTCAGTTTTATTATTGTTTGACTTAAATATCATAGCATTCACAATTAATTAGTTATATTGACTAATAATCAACCGGAATTACATAAAACATTAGCAAAATACGGTAGGTAATTGAAGAGAGAAATCGTGAATTTAAAAAGGGCCGGGCGCCCCGCGTACCTTCGCGGCGCGCGTACGGGCAATATGGCTATGGTATCGATAAGGTTTTTTTTTTATTGTTTACATAACTTTTACAAAAGACTTGAATGGCATGCTATTAACTTGAAATGGTTTGATTTTTTGTTGGCAAATGTCTTTGAATTTGTCTTTTAAATTGATATTTTTTTTTAAACTTTAAAAGATGATCCTGGCCTCTCTGTGGCGGTGGAGCTGGATCGCGAGGACGACCAAGCCTTGCGGCAACTGGCTGAGTCGGACCTCATGTGTTTTGACTGGCAGGGTAGCGGGGATAATTTTAAGGGGGTGCGAGAAGAGTTTTTGGGGCCGTCTGGGCCAACATTTGATACAAACGTTACTATACTTGAGGTGTTCCAAAAAATTTGGGATACCAATATGATTAATCTCATTGTAAATGAGACTAATCGATACGCTCGCCAACTGCAGCATAAATTTGCTGAAAAACCCAACTCCAGATTGAGTCGGTGGAAGGACACCACTGCCGACGAAATGTGGAGGTTTTTCGGCATAATTATGCTGCAGTCTCTTTGTGTGAATAATGTGGAGCGGGAGTATTGGTATCCCAAATTAGCGGAACTGAGAGTTGGGGCTTTCGGGGACATCATGTCCTACAATAGGTTTGTGCTTTTAAAGCGATGTCTACATTTTGTAGATAACACCTCTTTGCCCAAAAAAGCCTCCAAACTTCATAAGATTATGCCCGTCATAGAACACCTCAACGACAAATTCAGCTCCTTGTACCTACCTGAGCAGAACATAGCAATTGACGAGTCGCTCCTTCTCTGGAAGGGGCGCCTATCTTTCGTCCAGCTCATTGCTACCAAACGCGCGAGGGTAGGTATTAAAAGCTATGAACTATGCGAGTCGCGGACAGGGTACTTATGGAGGATGGAGATTTATACCGGCAAAGGGCATGTCCATGAGCCTCAAGAGGCTATTGTAGAACCTATTGTAGAACATGATTCTCACATTGAGCCGGAGAATGCTACTTCGCAGATTGTATTCAATCTGCTGAGACCCTTGTTTAATAGAGGCCATACTTTGGTTATGGACAATTTCTATAACGCTCCTCTATTATCTAGGATTTTAAAGCTCAAATACAATACGGACACCATGGGCACTCTCCGGCTCAATCGTGAATTCATCCCAGAGTCCCTAAAAGGGAAAAATAAAAAAAATATGCAGGCAGGGGAGGTCTGCTTTAGCACCACTGAAGATTTAAGTGTGGTTGTGTGGTTAGACAAAAGCGTAGTCGGGATGATTTCCAGCTTCCACGAAGTAAAAGTCGGCGGAAAAGAAAAATACGGTTATTATCGCTATAAACCACAAGTAGTTCTCGACTACAACCTCTCGATGGGCGGCATAGATCATAAAGATCAAATGCTCCATGCATATCCCGTCGAGAGAGTTCGAAACATGGTCTGGTATAAGAAGCTTTTCCGCCGTCTTTTGAACGTGTCGATCCATAACGCGTTTGTCATATACAAGCACAACCACACTCAAATCTCCCACCGCGACTTTCGGCTGCAGTTGGCAGCCGAAATTATTCGAGCATACCGTCCACCGTCCATCATATCATCAAGCAGGCCTCAACTGCAGCCGCCGGCAACCGCAGCTGCTATGCACCTTCCGCTTAAAAACGTCAAACCACAGCGCTGCAATCAGTGCGCTCACAACAAAATTCGCCGCAACACGATGTGGAGGTGCGGCACCTGCCTCGTAAATTTATGTATTGAAACTTGTTACATTACTTATCACAATAACCTTTAAAGTAATTACTTAGTTTTTTTTTCTGTGATAAGTGGTAGACGAGCAGACGAATCACTTGATGGTAAACGATCACCGCCGCCGCGGCAATCGCTTGTTTTTTCTATTTTACCCTTTTCCCGTATCGCATCACAATCGACAAAAGGTACTTTAGTTTACTTTCGAATGACATTTTGTTTGTTTGAATTTTATAGAGCTTAGTTATTTTTTTATGTAATACGTTTTTTTATTGTCATTGTTTTGCGATATCTCTCAACTCAACCCTTTTTTTGTGTTTTTGTGTGTATTTTTTTTTATTTGTATTTTTTTTAGTTTTTAATGAATACTGAGTATCTAGTTATATTCCCACGACACCCAGACTCTATTGATTTATTGCTGACTTAGCACTTGAGTATGGAATCTTTAATGTAAACATCCCGTTCCTGTTTATGTTCCCAGTGACTAAGTCAGCAACAATGATTGTTTACGGATTCCCATGAGAGCCGGGGACCCATGGTAGAGTCAGTTCGGATCGAGACGTTGGACTCGCTAGTCTTAAGTTAGGTTAGCCGATAAAATCTCGGAAAATATAGAAAATTAAGTTCATTTATTTTTTTTATTATTAGTTTTTAAAAACACAATCGAACGCTCCCGAAAGTTAACTGGCGCAGCCGGTAGGATTGCCGGCTGCTACCAGACGCGAGTCGCGGTGTGGAGTAAAATTCTCTTTTCCTAAAATCGGAAAATCGCATCGCTCCGGTAGTGAACAGACAGTGCTTAATGCTTAAAATCAGTGTTTCGCGCTGCGCGGCAATCCTCGAACCAAAGAAATAAGTTTAACACGGGTACCAGCGAAAACAAAGAAAATTCATGGCGAGTATACGAGGTGGTTGTCTGTGAGTACAAGTAAAATCCTTTACTCCCTTCCTTTGCCTTTCCTCCCTGAATTTTGTAAAACGATTGAATAATCTACACAGGAATAAAATCTTTCTGGGTATAGTAATTTAAGGGGCATTGTGTGAGAATAAAATCTTTTTGCATAGTGTTTTTTGTGATTACGATAAAATCTCGTACGCGAAAATTAATTAAGAAAGAATTAATAAAGAAAAGAATAAGATTTAAAGAAAAATTAACAAAGAAATATTAAATGTTTTAAAGGTTACTCTATTAAAGTAAAATTATTGTGAAATAAAAATAATACTTATATTTGAAGTTAAATTTTACAAATTAACTTAATTTTAGGGAATTATAATTGTGTATTTAAATTGTGTTAGAATAAGTTATTATTAATTTTGTATTTTGTGTAAACTCGTTTTTGCGTAATATTTCATAATGGCTCAGGCACACCATGTTAATGCTGCAGCGGCACCTGATATGCCAGCCCCATTATTGCCACAACATATTCCACGGGAAATGTTGAATTTAATACCGGAATTTAATGGAGACCCAAAATTATTACATCTATTTTATAGAAAATGTGAATACATTATTGGACGCTATCAGGGAAGTCCTGAAGTTAATGAATATTTAATTCAGTTCGTGACAAGCAGGCTCACTGGTAAAGCCGCAGCACTAATAAGCGAAAGAGCAGATTTTATATCATATAATGAATTGAAAGATATCTTGACCCAACATTTCGGAGATCCGCGTAACGAAGAGTGCGTTGCGATAGAGTTAGAATCATTAAAGAAAAATAGCGGGGAATCATATCAAAACTTTTGTTGTCGCATTCAGGATGTTAGATCGATCCTGATGTCAAAGGTTAATCAAACGGCAGCCCCTATTCAGTTAAAAGAGGCTAAAAGAATTATCTACAATAATACGTCTCTTAACGTTTTCCTGTACAACCTCTCGCAACATATGGTGGACTATGTCCGCATGAAAAACCCTAGTAACTTAGAAGAGGCCTTAGTCTACGTTATGGAAGAAGAAAACTTCAGGGAACAATATAGACTTAAATCGCAATTATTACATAATTCCAAACCGAAATTTGATAACAATAATGCATTCTCATCCCAAAATGTTTTCGGGAATAAAGTTCCTTTTATCAATAATAAACCGTTTGTAGGAATTCCCCAAAACCTGAATAAATTCCGCCCACAACAAGGCCAGCTCAATGTCCGCCCACCATTTGGCTTCCGTCCACAGTTTGGACAACCAGGATTCCGCCCGAATCCAACTCAACCTGGCTTCCGTCCTCAATTCGGACAAGCTGGATTCCGCCAGAATCCAGGTCAATTAGGATTCCGCCCTACTCCAGGACAATTTGGTTACCGCCCACCTACACAGTTTGGGCAACGTCCACCCACACAATTTGGTTTTAGACCACAGGCAGGACAATTCGGCTATAGGCCCCCACAACCTCAGGGCTTTCAGCGCCCATATTCAAACGAAGCTTCCATGCGTACTGCGCCGGCTAGGCCGCAACAGTTTCCCATAAACGAACTCTATACCGATGAATACGAAGAATATGATGGTGTCACGTATGAGTTCGATGAAGCTTACGGCGACCCTTACTATCCTGTGGCGTATGATGAATACGCACCAGAGCCTGTTTACCCATATTCTCCGTATGAAATGTGTGAGTATTACCCAACTCCATATGACGAGTTAGAGTACAGTAGAGATACCACTAGTGGTAGTAATGGTAGTAATGTTAATATCAGTAAGGAAAACAAAGAGGAGGCGAGCCAAAATTTTCACAAAACTGCGCCTCACATAAAGCTGAAATAATAGAGCTCAATTACGACTCTACGTTGAAATTACCGTATATTTACATACCTGATATAGACGGTAAATTTATGATAGACTCGGGTAGCATGAGATCCTTTATAGGCACAGCGAAAGCTGAAAAATATTACAAACATAATATGACATACGAACCATTTATAGTTACCAGTACACATGCATCCACAGTACATAACCAAGTAGCGGAAATTCCTTTATTTTCCGTCTTTAAAGTAAATGGAAATCATAAATTTTACGTATATGACGTAGACCCTCGATATGACGGTGTTATCGGTTGCGATCTTTTAGCGCGTCTACAAGCTAACGTTTGCTACAAAAATAAGATTTTAAAAGTTAATAATTCCAAGTTTCCGATAATATAATGAGGAATATAAAATTAATATTCCACCTAGATCGGAGTTCAGAGTAAAAATACCAGTCAATCAACAAATTGGCGAAGCGATTTTAGAATACAGACAGTTTTGCGAAGGTGTACGCATGCCTTCAGCCATAGTAAAATGCAATAATTTTCACGCGACTACTGTGATTCAGAACGTGACGGATGACACACAGATCATGACTATATCAGAACCGTTTAAAGTAACTGAATTTAAAAACAACCTAAGCGACGTGAATTACCACGATCTAAGTAATGTTGAGATAGATTTCCTGTTGACTGAAAATTTAAATAAACTCAGATTAAATCACTTAAATAATGAGGAAGCGGAAGCAATTAGGCAATTATGTTCGGAATATAAGGATATATTTTATTGTGAAAGTTTACCTCTTTCCTTTACAAACCAGGTAAAACACCGCATTAAGACAGTAAACGAAGATCCAATTTACATAAAGGCGTATAGACAGGCTCCAGTACAAGCAAATGAAATTCAGGCTCAGGTAGATAAATTGTTAAAAGATAATGTAATCCAAGAATCACACTCACCTTGGAGTGCCCCAGTACATCTCGTACCAAAGAAGATGGACGCTTCAGGCGAAATTAAGTACAGAATGGTAATCGATTACCGCCGCCTTAGCGAGATCACGGTAGATGATAGGTTTCCGATCCCAAACATTCATGATCTATTCGACAAATTAGGCAAAATCAATTATTTTACAACATTAGATTTAGCGTCAGGTTACCACCAAATTGAAATTGAAAAATCAGATCGCGAGAAAACTGCGTTCTCTACGCAGAACGGTCACTATGAGTTTCTTAGAATGCCGTTCGGGCTGAAGACCGCACCGGCAACTTTCCAGCGGACGATGAATAAATAACGTGTTAAGAGGGCTACAAGGCGTACATTGTCTTGTATACTTGGATGACATTTTAATATATTCAAATGGGTTAGATTTGCATTTACAAAAACTGCGCGCTGTATTTGACAGATTGAGAGAAACACACTTAAAAATCCAATTGGACAAATCAGAGTTTCTCCGTAGAGAAGTGCAATACTTAGGACACACTCTGACTACAGACGGACTTAAACCTAATAATGATAAAATAAAAGTAGTCCTTGATTATCCTATTCCGCAGACACAAACAGAAATAAAAAGATTTCTAGGTTTTATAGGTTATTACCGCAGATTTGTAAAATATTTTTCTAAAATTACCCAACCGCTGACCGCTTGTTTAAAAAAAGGGAAAGAAAGTTGTTATTGACAGCAAATATGAAGAGGCTTTTCAGAAATGTAAGGAATTACTAGTTAATGCACCGATTTTACAGTTTCCAGACTTCGACTTCGACAGTTTTCGACCTTATCTATATGGTAATAAATTCACTATCTATACTGACCATAGGCCCTTAGCATGGTTAAATAAATTAAAATGAATTAGGAAAGTTTTATGATTTAGGAAAGTTATACGAAAATGAAATTCTTTACGGTAACTTTCATAATCGATTTAAGAATAAAATTAAGTTTTATGTAAATGAAAGTTACGCGAAAATCAAACTCTTTTCGGTAACTTTCATCTGAGGGTGGAGGAGTTATATTCCCACGACACCCAGACTCTATTGATTTATTGCTGACTTAGCACTTGAGTATGGAATCTTTAATGTAAACCTCCCGTTCCTGTTTATGTTCCCAGTGACTAAGTCAGCAACAATGATTGTTTACGGATTCCCATGAGAGCCGGGGACCCATGGTAGAGTCAGTTCGGATCGAGACGTTGGACTCGCTAGTCTTAAGTTAGGTTAGCCGATAAAATCTCGGAAAATATAGAAAATTAAGTTCATTTATTTTTTTTATTATTAGTTTTTAAAAACACAATCGAACGCTCCCGAAAGTTAACTATCTTGTTGGTGTCTTTTCAATATTTGTATATCTCTCACCCCTGTTTTATATTTTTGTGTGTATGTTTTTAATGAATACTGAGTATCGTTGGTGTCTTTTCAGTATTTGTATATCTCTCACCCCTTTTTTATATTTTTGTGTGTATGGTTTTAATGAATACTGAGTATCGTTGGTGTCTTTTCAGTATTTGTATATCTCTCACCCCTGTTTTATATTTTTGTGTGTATGGTTTTAATGAATACTGAGTATCGTTGGTGTCTTTTCAGTATTTGTATATCTCGCACCCCTTTTTTATATTTTTGTGTGTATGGTTTTAATGAATACTGAGTATCGTTGGTGTCTTTTCAGTATTTGTATATCTCGCACCCCTTTTTTATATTTTTGTGTGTATGGTTTTAATGAATACTGAGTATCGTTGGTGTCTTTTCAGTATTTGTATATCTCGCACCCCTTTTTTATATTTTTGTGTGTATGTTTTTAATGAATACTGAGTATCTTGTTGGTGTCTTTTCAGTATTTGTTTATCTCGCACCCCTTTTTTATATTTTTGTGTGTATGTTTTTAATGAATACTGAGTATCTTGTTGGTGTCTTTTCAGTATTTGTTTATCTCGCACCCCTTTTTTATATTTTTGTGTGTATGTTTTTAATGAATACTGAGTACAGGTACCGGCAAACATCTTGACTATCGGGTGATGTAGTGGGGGAGAGTTCGCGCATGTACACTTGCGTGCCAAAAAATAGTATAACCTTTATAATTAGTCTATATTATTTAAAATGTTGATATGATTAAATGTGTTGCTTGCTTTTGTGGCCAGCAAAATGTATTTTTACTAAATGCAATGACTGATTATACTAAATGCAAAAACTCGTGGCAGTCGGATTTTTATTTCATTTATTAATACGTTGTTTAATGTTTGTATGTACCGACAGGTAAGTTGTTGAAAATGGTTGATAGGTTTAAAGTGAAATAACTGTAATTATTATGGGGAACTAATTTTTTGAGCTGTTATTTCAATATTCGAGATGTTATTATGATCAGTTGGAAAACATATTGAGCAGTTATTTAATTTAATGGCGGTTGATTAATTATTGCGACAGTAAAACATGGACAGTAATAAAAAAACAATTAGTCGGTTATTTTATTATACTATGTCAATTCTAAAAATAATTGAGCAGTCCAATAACTGAATGAGCGGTAAAAATGATGGAATGAGCGGTTCGATAAATAGTTTGGCATATCATAGCGAGCGGTGACACCCGAACTCAAATTCATTGAAAAGAGAGGTAAATGTTCGTTAGTTGGGCGGAGCTTATTAGCGCGGGTGGCGGAAGCGACCAATCACAGGGTTGGAATCGTCTCGCGTGAGCTCGCGTTTTGCATTCTTGCATTTGTTTTCGTAATAAGCGTGCGAGTGCATTGTTGTTATCAATATTTTGTTGTTATTGTTGATTAATGCCATAATTGTCCTGATTTCTTATTATTATGCAGGAAAATATCGTTACTGACTGCAATATACCAAGCACATCGCAATTAAACACATCTGTCGTGCCATTGCTTCAATCGGATAGCGACAGTGAAAATAGTGACAAGTGTGAACAAGTGACAGTCAAAAAGAAGCGTGTTTATCAATCTTGGGAATTCGTGAAGAAGTTTGACAATAGCGGCCTAGCTCAAAAAGCTTTAGATCAAGAAAAAATTTGGTCTATTAATTATTCGAATGTATCCGAAGAAGGCAAGAAAATATATTACAGATGTAATAAAGCTAAGAGACGTGGCTCTCAATGCTCAGCTAAAAGGTATTTACTATATGATTCTTTGTCAGATGCTGTGTTTTTGTACCAAACTGAAAATGATCATGACCACGACAGCAATGAGTCCACTGAACGTGGATTATCTGAACGATTAAAGGAAGAAATAAATAAGCTGTTTAATCTTCATTTAAAGCCTAAAGCTATAATGACTGCCCTCTCTAAAGTTGAAGGTCTCAAATTACCAAAGATGTCTCAATTAAGAAATTATCTCAGTGATCGTCGCCGTGCTTTATATGGCAATCATACTATTAGTCTTGGCGAATTAGAGAGATGGCTTCAAGATAATTCAACATTACCAGAAAATTCCCATGAAGCATTTGTGACAGCATATGAGATTTCAGAAAAAGAGGCAACTTTTCGTTTCGTATTGTCGAGTAAATACCTTCTAGAGTTAGCTCAAGAGGTAAATATCTTACACGCAGACGCGACCTACAAACTAATCTGGCAGGGGTACCCTGTCCTTATTGTAGGAACTACAGATAAACAAAGAAAGTTCCATGCTTTGTGCTTGGCTGTTTCTACCACAGAACAAAAGGATGATTTTAAACTAGTTTTCAAAAGCATGAAAGATAATATACAGTTACTATTCAGTGTAGTGCTTTCAAGCATTTTGGTTGCTGACGCTGCAAAAAACATACAAAATGCTTTCAATGAAGAATTTGAAGATACAAAAGTACGTATGTGCTGGGCCCACGCCAAAAGAAACATACAGTCTAAAGTAGGGATTGCAATCCGGCCTCATTTTCAATCCGGCCGGATCCGGCTGGATATCCGTCAATCCGGCCGGATCCGGCCGGATCCGACCGGATTTATCTAGCCAGGATAACTTAACTTTGGACTGGTAAGGAAATGTTAAAAAAACGATATATATATATATACGAATACGAAATCACCTTTATTATTACTAAAAGAAAAATCTCAAAAACAAAACAATCAACTATCTTATCTGACACTATCTAATAATTAACCTTAATTGAGATCACAATAAATAATCACAATAATTATTCTTCATAATATTCTTTATAAATAATCACTTTTTACTTTGAAAAAACGATCTTAAAAAACAAATTGTGTTAATTGTATCATCTCCCAATCGACTTCTAATAGAGCTACAAATGTAGCCTGCGGCCGAGAAGGCTCTTTCAGCTTCTACACTTGTAGGCTTAATTGTGAGCAAATAATCATTAATAGCAGACAAGTATTCTCCTCGAACTCCTTCACTTTCGAATGCAGTCATTTCTTTTTTTAATATTTTATCAAAATCCATATTTTTCTTATTCTGTATCGTATTATAAGAAGTCATTTCTTGCTGTATCTTTAATTTTAATTCTTCTTGTAATGTCAAGTCTTTTTCCAGTGATTCTAAGTCTAAGCTCTTCTCTACTGTTTCTTCCACGTCCACGAGTTCCACGCTTTTGTCAGAGTTATTATCTTGGTTAAATCTTTCCAAGATTTTTTTCATTTCTAGTCGTATATCTTTTTTCTTTGGCATAGTAAATGTATTTTCAGCTCGATTTAAATCTTCTTGATATTTCTTTGGATTCTGTAAGTATATCAATATACCTGTTACTATAGTACGACGTTCTTTGATTCTAGCATGTAGTGCTTCAGATAAATCAGTGCTTAACGCCGTGTCGTAAGTGAGCAACTTCTCTAAAACAAATTTTAGTGTTGTTTCAGCAGTTAGTAGGGTCGAATCCCTTCTGCATAACGTCTCTACAGCTAATTTAAATGGCTGCAAACTATCTATCAAGTCTTTTATTCTCGACCATTCAAGATCATTAAATTTTAAGTCAGATCCTATATCTATTAAAGCTTTGTCAATACACACTTTCAGTTTATAAACTCTTTCTATCATAGCCAGAAGACTATTCCAACGCGTGCGGCAATCCAAAATAAGGCTTAGTTCTTTACCTGTATCTTCTTTTACGTACTTTTGCAAATAGATGTCATATTTAGTGGGCGATCTTTTAAACAGTTGTACCACTTTTCGCACTTTTTGAAGAAGGTCATCGTATCTAGGAATTAATTCAGCACTAGAAGGATCTGTTATTGTTACTGAAACTCCTTGTTCTCCTAAAGTATCATCCGTTGTGTCTTCGTCATCTGTATCTGAATCTGAATCAGGAGTTGTTGTTGGCATTATTGAGTCTTCTTCTCTCTTTTTATATAAAACATCGATCACAGCTAATTGCAACCCATGTGCGTAGCAAAGTTGCTGATAGCACTTCATTAGCTTACCTACTTTGACCATGACACTTGCACCGTCAGTACTCATACCAATAATATCAGTATCTGAATCAAGTCCGAAGCTTTTTAAGCGGTTTTCTATTAGATTTATAGTATGTTCCGCAGTGCACGAACCGTGTATTCTAATCAAACCCAGATTAAAATGTTTTTCTTTGTGGTGTACATTTAGATTCAAATAACGGTGATTTTTTTGTGAAGTCCATTCATCAAAACTCAACGAAAATCTTTTTCCTTGTTTCTTAAGATATTCGAACTCAATTATCAAGTCGGCTTTAACGGTATTTGCAAAATTTAAAACTATAGATCTTATGGTGTTTGGTGAATTAGGAAGTTTAAATCCACTTTTCGAAAACAAATATCTCAAATCTGCCGATGTACAAAATAAACTGAGGGGCACACCATCTTTGCAGACCATTCTGGAAACCATCATCTCCATCGAGTTTTCTTTCTTAAAGTAACTGCCAATGTCAATTGTTTTAGACTTTTTCTTGGGTATTATATCTTCCTCAGAAACACTTTCAGCTAATACCGTTTTTGATGTGGATGGTTTAGGAGATGAGTCAGAGCCGGGACGTTTTAATTGGCTACTTTCAAAACTTAGATCAATACAATGCTTTGTTTGCAAATGTGTTTTTAAGCCTTTATAAGAACCTTTACTTATTTTTAGTATGTTAGAGCATAATGTGCATTCCGCGTTCACAGACTTATCCTTTTGCTGTTTTTTAAAATAATTCCATACAGTTATTTCACTGTCCCTACTACAGGTTCCCTCATTCTTGCTTGGTTTCGAAAGTGACATGTTTTAAACTTTTACATTAATCATAAGCTAGCATACTATGTACGAGTAGGTGACTACCTGTAACAAAATACAAAACATAAATGTAATTAATAAAAAGAGTCGGTCCAGAATGACAAACACAGTGTAGTACAGTGTAAACAGTATACGGATGTATAAATATATAGTAGTGCCATTCGCGGCTTGGAGAGACGAGGCAAGTGAGAGGGGAAGACAGAGAGAGAGAGAGAGCTGTTTATGTCGACTAGGCGCGGGTGTGTGTATAAATATCGTGTATAAATATCGTGTGGAATCATACCGTGGTTTTACTTGTTTTGAACAAACCAACTGTAAAGTCACTGTCAAAAAGTTGTTATACTAAAAACTAAAAATCTATTTGCCGTACGTGTAATCAACTATTTTTAAACGAAAACTTGTAATGAACTTGCCGTTAGATAGGCAAAAATGTCTATTTACTCACATTTGACGAAGCTGCGGGCTGCGGCAAAACAAAACACACATTTGTCGGCGAGCGAGTCACGTCACGAATGAAATTGAACTGAGCATGTAGCGACACGCTGGTCACGCTGCGGGGCGGGGGGGAGGGGGAGGCGCGGTGCGACTCAGCGTCAAACGACTCGCACGCACACGCACAACATGTTTAAAGTGCCTACTCATACAATAGCGCAGGTATTTTACCAAAACATGCAATTACCGGATCCGATCACCGGATCCGGTGTATTGGTGCCGGATCCGGTAAGTGTATATTGACGCCGGATTCACCGGATTGCCGGATCCGGTTTTCCGGATTGCAATCCCTAGTCTAAAGTTGAAAGCCTTGTAGAGAAAGCTGCTCAAAGAAAAATTTTGGAAGATATTGACATCCTACATTCCATAACTGACCAAGATGCTTTTGACAAAGCTACAGTGTACTTTTTACAGAAATATGAACATGAAAAAAGGTTTGTTGAGTACTTCAGAGATCAATGGCTGTTACAAAACCGTAATTGGTATCTTGGTGCAGAGTCATCGTCACCTTCGACGAATAACGCTCTTGAAGCTTTTAATAAAGTAATTAAAGACAGCAACACTCTGAGAGAACGTTTACAACTTTCACGCTTCTTGGTCCTAGCTAAAGAAATGGTGAACGAGTGGTCCCTAAAGTATACACAGAACCCATCTGAAAACTATTTTGCAAAATTGCCGGAAATAACTTTGAAAGACTGGACAGATTCATATAATTGGGCCAAACTACCGAAAGAGATTGTAATCATACATAATGTTACGACTATGTGCCCCTGCATACGGAAATAGAGCTTGTCTCAAACGAGTAAGGTCTATTATTCCGTTGTGTACTACGTTATACACGCATAGTCGCCCCCGAACCTACGCATTCGGAATAGAAAATTATCGAACTCTCCATCGAACGTTCGAGAAGCTACGAGAAATATCGGGAACTATGTAGAAATCTCTCGAAGCCCTAATACGTAGCAACATGTCCGATGTCTACAAAGTCTCAATCGAAGTTACGAGAGAAAAGATCGAGAATGTTCTATTCCCTTCTAGTAAGGTCTCGCCCGCGCCAATGCTAGTATAAAAGCGGGACGGGCGAGCCGACGAGTCAGTTCTGATTTGAACAGCGAAGGAGTGAGTTCTGATTTGAACAGCGAAGGAGTGAGTTCTGATTTGAACAGCGAAGGAGTGAGTTCTGATTTGAACAGCGAAGGAGTGAGTTCTGATTTGAACAGCGAAGGAGTTGATTGACGTTCTGATTTGAACAGCGAAGGAGTGAGTTCTGATTTGGAAAGCGAAGAAGTGAGTTCCAATTTGGAAAGCGATTATTCTCCTGCGAACTAAGAGTGATCTTGTGTATTACCTGCGAAGTGTTTAAGGAAGATTTTAGTGTTTTAGTGCGTTTAAGTGTGATTTAGTGTTTTAATTGTGTTTTTGTTACTCGTCGAATAAATTAATTGTCTTTTTGTGACTTTGGCATTTTACTTGAATCTTACGTACCCCGTACCCGCAACAATTGGTGTCAGAAGTGGGATACCCATGCGGAGCTTGTTCCGCACGGTTCGGAGAACTCACTCCTTCGCTGTTCAAATCAGAACTCACTCCTTCGCTGTTCAAATCAGAACTCACTCCTTCGCTGTTCAAATCAGAACTCACTCCTTCGCTGTTCAAATCAGAACTCACTCCTTCGCTGTTCAAATCAGAACTCACTCCTTCGCTGTTCAAATCAGAACTCACTCCTTCGCTGTTCAAATCAGAACTCACTCCTTCGCTGTTCAAATCAGAACTCACTCCTTCGCTGTTCAAATCAGAACTCACTCCTTCGCTGTTCAAATCAGAACTGACTCGTCGGCTCGCCCGTCCCGCTTTTATACTAGCATTGGCGCGGGCGAGACCTTACTAGAAGGGAATAGAATAGATAGTTAGACTCGTCTCACAAAGACGGCTTACTTTTGATAAAGAAAATAACATAACACACACAAGATAAATTGATGTCAGAAAAAAGCTTCAGATCTGTCTCTAGTGTGAGCAGCAGGAAGAGCAGAAAGGCAGAGAAGAAAGCTGAGAAGAAGAAATTACTTTCTTCAGAAAGTTCATCTCATTCAATTGAGTTGAGAGCCAGTGCTTCTGACTTTTTCTCTCCAGTGCACTCCCCGATAGAAAGCGCAATGGGTTCTGAAGAGAAAATGGAAAACTTAGAAAAGGGGCTATCAGGTCTCAGGGATGCTGGAACATCAAATATTCACAAAACTATCATTGAGTTCCTGACTACTCATAAGGACACTCTAGAGGATTGGGTTAATCACACAATCGCCTTTGCAGGATTCAACGCAGAGATTATGAGAGCTAATGTTCTTAAGAAGGCTCCTCTAGATGCAATCACTTTGCTCTGCTTAGTTGGCCTAGTAAGAGGTAATAACATAGAGAGGATTAAAACAACCATGAAGAGTAAAGAAATAACTAAAAAATTCTCTAATGCTGTTAGCACTTTAAAAGTGAAGAAGTCAGTTTCAGGAGACTTTGATGCTGTTACTCTATCTAGATTAATAGCATGCTTTCCAGATATTGTGCTGAACTTCCTCCACACTTCTAAATTACCAATGGCTGTGGATTATTCAGAGCTACTCTTCATTCATCAAGAGTTTCCTTTGGTTGCTAGACATCAGGTGTGCGCTAGCATTTTAATGGCAAATGATCCTCGCCAAATTCATCAATGTCTTGACGTAATAATGGTGCCATATATAAAAACTTCGGAAGTAATCAATGGCAAAAACAAAGAATGGCTTAAGAAAACTAAAGCAGAGCGAATAACTGAATCATCAAGATATCTCTTGAATTCTTATCACTCAAAGCTTTTCAGTGCTAAAGAGAGGACAGTGTTCTGCACTTATTACAAGATCACAGTTGGAGATCAACTGTCAACAATATGGAGAGATGCTGCTGCTGCAAGCAAGGAGTTCTTAAAGAAGACTTATGACTTTTCTTTTACTGATTTGTAATTACTAATTAAATTTAGGTTAGTTCATTGTTTAGATAAATAAATAGAATAAAGTTAGATTAATAAATAGAGAAAATTAGATATGAAATTAAACAAAAACAAAACAAAAAATATATAAAATAAATTAAAAAATGAATTAAAAAATACACATATTAATTAAGTCTTAGTTAATAATAGTTAGTTTAGTTTTAATAACTTTATCATAAGATGTAAATATTTTGGAAATGTAAATTTGTGTATAGAAGAGGGAAGGAGTGAGTTCTGATTTGAACAGCGAAGGAGTGAGTTCTGATTTGAACAGCGAAGGAGTGAGTTCTGATTTGGAAAGCGAAGAAGTGAGTTCCAATTTGGAAAGCGATTATTCTCCTGCGAACTAAGAGTGATCTTGTGTATTACCTGCGAAGTGTTTAAGGAAGATTTTAGTGTTTTAGTGCGTTTAAGTGTGATTTAGTGTTTTAATTGTGTTTTTGTTACTCGTCGAATAAATTAATTGTCTTTTTGTGACTTTGGCATTTTACTTGAATCTTACGGACCCCGTACCCGCAACAATTGGTGTCAGAAGCGGGATTCAAGATGCCACTTACACCACGAGAAGACAGTGAGGGTCGAGTAACGAGGAGTCAAACCGCGGCTGTGGCTGTGCAAGAGGGTGAAGGTACTTCAACAGAGGGATCGATACAAACACCGATTGGGCCTATGGAGATTGCAGATATATTTAAACTGCTGAAGACGCAAGCCAACCGGCAGGAGGAGCTAGCTCGCCTTCAAGAAGCACAATTTGCTAAACTGAGTGAAAAACAAGACCTTCGCCAGGAAGAGCAAGCCCGCTATCAGGAAGAGCAAGCCCGCCATCAGCAAGAGCAAGCCAGACTGCTAGCTGAGCTCAAGGAGGACCAGGCCCGCCGTCAGGAAGAGCTAGGCAAGAGCTTGTTGGGCGCTATCGAGAAGAAGCACGAAGTATTAGAAAAGCAGATCGATGCTCTTAAGGATGACGTGCTAAGCATCAAGACCCAACACGAAGATCGACTTACCCAACATGAAGATCGACTCACCCAACATGAAGATCGATTCACCCAACATGAAGATCGATTCACCCAACACGAGGATCGACTGTGCCAGATGGATACGGAGATGCAACAGTTGCATACCAAGATGGCTAGAGTGGAGACCCGGGGTGTTTCAGTAGTATCGGATTCCCCGAAAGTCGAAGTACCCCACTTCGATGGAACGACGTCTTGGGCAGCGTTCTGGTATCAGTTCGAATCGGTGGCTAAAGGAAAAGGGTGGAGCGAAGAAGAATCAATGTTAGCTTTGACTCTTGCTCTTCGTGGGGATGCCCTGCTTACATTGGAGAACCTGCCTTCGGACAACAGAACTTTAGGTGCTCTCCAAAGAGCACTAGAGGGCAGGTACAGCGACAAACACCTGGAACACGCGTATAGAGCACAACTCCGCGATCGACAACAGAAACCTGGTGAGAGCCTACAGCAATGGGCGGCGGAAATCGAGAGGCTAGTCCGACGTGCATACGTGTCATGCCCGACGATGGTGGAATCAATGATCCCGCAAGCTTTCTGTGATGGCATTAGGGACGAAGATATCAGACATGCTGTGAAGCTAGGACATCATCAGACCTTGCAGGAAGCTCTAGCCCATGCTTTGGAGTTTGAAGCCGTGCATCAGGACTCTAGAAACCATCGACTTCGGGAGGTTTTGGTTAAAGAAAAACCGTCTTTGGGCCCGATATGCTATGGCTGCGGCGAGAAAGGCCATATTGTGATGAGTTGCCCTAAACGAAGATTGTCACGTAGAACAATAGTAGCGGACAAGTCTACACAAGTCGACGAAGATGAGCTATCGTGTATCAGGAACGATCGAAACTGGCGTGGCTACAAGGACGGCATGTACAGGCGTAGCTACGGAGATATGGAAAACTGGCGTAGCTACGGAGATAACGGACGCTGGCGCAGCTACAGTGACAACGGGAACTGGCGTGACCGCAAGGGCGCAATCGGCATCAAGGACACGGAGTATGTACGCGACGGGAGGGACACGCGGAACGTGCGTGTTCCGCGCCGCGAGCGCGACGTGTCGACCGCTGAGACCAACGGCCATGCACAAAACCGTCGTCATAACGACGGGAAGGCGCTGCCGGAAATAGAGAAGCTGAAGAAACCGAACTCCTTAGAAAAAGTCCGGATGATAACCACCCAGGGACTGGAACAGAGATGGAGCGAGGATGCTTTAAGAAAAGCTCAAAAAGAGGACAGTGACCTGAGGAAAATTGTTGAATGGAAGAAAATAGGTCAGAAACCTTCTTGGAGCCAAGTAGCATCATCAAGCCCCATTACTAAAAGTTACTGGGCGCAATGGGACAGTTTGGAGATTAAAGATGGAGTACTCTTCAGGAAATGGGAAACACCTAAAGGGGACCAAACAACACTACAGCTGATTGTACCCCGTAAACAAGTTGCTTCCTTACTGAGATACATACACGATGGGGTATCCGGAGGACATTTAGGCGTGAAGAAGACCCTAGAGAAGCTGAGACAGAGATTCTACTGGATACACTGTCGGGAGGACGTCGAAGACTGGTGCAAGAAATGTACGACTTGCGCATCAGTAAAGGGCCCACAAACCAGGAGTAGGGGCAAACTCAAGCTGTACAACGTCGGCGCTCCATGGGAAAGAATCGCAGTCGATGTAGCTGGCCCCTTTCCTGAATCCGATGAAGGAAACAAATACATCATTGTGGTCCAAGATTACTTCACTAAGTGGCCTGAAGTCTTCGCTACGCCTAATCAGGAAGCAAAGACGGTCGCTAAGAAGTTAGTCCACGAGGTGATTTGCCGATTTGGTGTACCCCTAGAGATACATTCAGACCAAGGAAGAAACTTCGAGTCAGCACTGTTTCAGGAGGTCTGTCAACTGTTGGGTATGCATAAGACCCGTACTACTCCAGCACACCCGCAATCCGATGGCATGGTCGAGAGATTCAACCAAACGTTGGAAAACCACTTGGCCAAAGTTGTCGACGAGCATCAACGAGACTGGGACCAGTACATACCGCTATTTCTACTGTCCTACCGATCTGCGATCCACGATAGTACCAGCGCTACCCCAGCAATGGTAAACTTCGGTCGAGAAATGCGGCTTCCGGTAGATGCATTGACTGGGACACCGCCAGAAGCTCCAAAACCAGTAACCGATTATGCGGCTGACCTACAGAAACGCCTGGACGAAGTACATGCTCTCGTTAGAGATTGTAGTCTAAAGTCCAGCGAAAGAATGAAGACCCGTTATGACCGCAAAGCCAACACCGACGGTTTCGAAGAAGGGAGTCTGGTTTGGTTACACAACCCACTCAGGAAGAAAGGCAAATCTCCGAAGTTCCAGCCAAGGTGGGAAGGGCCATACAAGATTATTACTAGACTGAACGACTTGACCTATCGGATCAAACAAGGAACAAGAGGAAAACCTAAAATTGTTCACATTGATCGGTTGGCTCGTTACCATGGGTCCAATGATGCTCGGGACGAGCATGACTAAGAGGGGGGTAATGTTACGACTATGTGCCCCTGCATACGGAAATAGAGCTTGTCTCAAACGAGTAAGGTCTATTATTCCGTTGTGTACTACGTTATACACGCATAGTCGCCCCCGAACCTACGCATTCGGAATAGAAAATTATCGAACTCTCCATCGAACGTTCGAGAAGCTACGAGAAATATCGGGAACTATGTAGAAATCTCTCGAAGCCCTAATACGTAGCAACATGTCCGATGTCTACAAAGTCTCAATCGAAGTTACGAGAGAAAAGATCGAGAATGTTCTATTCCCTTCTAGTAAGGTCTCGCCCGCGCCAATGCTAGTATAAAAGCGGGACGGGCGAGCCGACGAGTCAGTTCTGATTTGAACAGCGAAGGAGTGAGTTCTGATTTGAACAGCGAAGGAGTGAGTTCTGATTTGAACAGCGAAGGAGTGAGTTCTGATTTGAACAGCGAAGGAGTGAGTTCTGATTTGAACAGCGAAGGAGTGAGTTCTGATTTGAACAGCGAAGGAGTGAGTTCTGATTTGAACAGCGAAGGAGTGAGTTCTGATTTGGAAAGCGAAGAAGTGAGTTCCAATTTGGAAAGCGATTATTCTCCTGCGAACTAAGAGTGATCTTGTGTATTACCTGCGAAGTGTTTAAGGAAGATTTTAGTGTTTTAGTGCGTTTAAGTGTGATTTAGTGTTTTAATTGTGTTTTTGTTACTCGTCGAATAAATTAATTGTCTTTTTGTGACTTTGGCATTTTACTTGAATCTTACGTACCCCGTACCCGCAACAATTGGTGTCAGAAGTGGGATAACCGTGCGGAACAAGCTCCGCATGGGTATCCTGACGGTATCCTGATAATTTGACGCATTATCAAGTACCTGCTGGAGAAGCTAAAGAATGCGCAATATTTGAAAATCCACCAGAAAATTTTGATGAGTTTAAAAAGCAATTTTTAAATAAATGGGAAGTTATATTGCCCCAAAATAAAGAAGAATGGACTCAAGGAACATGTACTTGCCCAAACTTTTATAAAATGTATATGTGTAAACATATAATTGGCCTGTCCATACGCTTGAAGTACGCCGTACCTCCAGTTGAAGCTAAAAATATTCCACTCGGACAAAAAAGGAAGAGAGGCAGACCATCGAAAGCCAAACCTGCTCTTATTATACAATAATTTTATTTTAGCTGCTACTAAGCAAATGTCATTTTAATTACTTAAGTATGTTTCGAATTACGAATAAAAGTTCCTATTATTATTATACAATCTGTTTTTTTATTTTATTTTACCACCTCATTGTTTATAGAATTGCTTAGAATGAGATTTCTTACCGACAAATTCCGATTTATTACTGCCCACACGTAACCGCTCGTTCAATATTTTTTACCGCCCATTTAATTATTTTCTTGCTAAATTATATATTCACTGATCCATTTCATTATTTTTTATTATTCATTTTTGTTTACTTTACTGCTTAGTTTTAACTGCTGAACTAGTTATTAAACGTGCCATTTATAATTTTTAACTTACCAAAACTGCTATTTACAACTGCCTCTTTAAATCAGTGCCATTATTATGTACTTGAGCCAAGTGCTCATGGCGGTATACTCTGCGAAATAAGTCGTGAAATGTATTCTAAAGGAACTAATACAGAGTTCCATAGTTTTAAAGCCAAATAATAAGATACCATACCTTATGACGTAAGTGGAAGTGGTGCCATCATTTATTTTCACGACTTTATTGACAGAGTAGATGATATGATGTTGATAGAAAGATGAAATATGACACGGATTGCCACGAGTCCTTGAGTTTAAAAATAAGGAATATTAATATCTACTCAGATGAAATTGAAATTTAATTTAAAAAACTAAATCACAACATTTTTTTCATAAAAGTTTACGCAAGGGTTGATGGAAGATAAAAATGAGTTGCAATAATGTAAGAAAAATATATTAGAAAATTATTAAGCCAGGTACAAAAACTAATCAATCTTGAGGTAATACAGCCACTCCCTCCATTAAGGTTTCATTAGCAGAGCTAGTGCTAGGAGTTGATTATTTATCCATGTAACTAGTGTCATCACAATCAACTTAGTCTTCGTTTATATCATCATCCGAATCACTCTCATCATCAGCAAAAAATACGAATTCGTCAGTGACTACCACATTATCACTTTTTATGTACTCTTTTTCAGTTTCTTGGACTTTTCGGCATAGTTTTAGCCATTCGCTTGCATCCATTGTTGCCACCTTCTCTTTCACTAGGTCCATTACTTTGTTGATGTTCCAACTGATATTTTTGCTTGCAACATACCCTTTAACAGATGCCCAAGCCATCTCAATGGCGTTGAGATCGGGGTGGTATGGAGGCAACCGAAGCACTGTATGCCCGTATTCAGTTAAAATCGTATCGATGGTATACGTTTTGTGCTGCTCTTTGTGCAATTTAATTATTGTATGCAGTTGTGGGTTCAGCATATATTCATTATATGGAATGCCCTTTTTTTGTAACCATTTTTTCATTTCACCTTTTCTGGAATTAGCAGTTGGGGCAGGATCGGACTGCTTGTTGTGATATGAAGTGTTATCAACAACAACAACCGAATACAGTGGTAGATTTGGTAGTAACTGACATCGTATCCACTTCTCATAATTATCCAAATTCATATCGTCACTGGAAAGGCAACTTTTCTGCTGTGCGAAAGGGTCGTTTCGAGAAAAAGCCGTTTAAAGTTTTTTTTTTAGAAAAAAATTCGTACCTTTTTGTCCTGTTATGTCCGATTTTAACAAAATAAATTGACAATTGCTACGGCATTTTTTGTTTATTTTTACACGTATATTGCATACTGTTGTGATAGCCAGAAATAGCTGTGGGTTGGGTAAGAGACACGCAAAAGAAAAAGTGACCTCAACTTTCTTCAAAACTTGGTAAGGCAAAGTTTCTTACAGCCAAGCAGTTAATAATATTATTGCAGTTTAAAATACTGACGTATTCATCAATAATCCATTGAAGTAAGTTAAAATTTCTTTTCACGTGCCTAGGGGTTTGAATCAGTGAAGTAAAATTACTTTTAGCACTGTTACCAGTATATTTATGTAGTGCTATAAAACTTATGTGAAGTGAATTGCCTATGTAAGCGCACAAAAATTTCTTTAAGATATACTTTGTTGCAGTTTAGTGCAGGGTAAAATTACTTCGTACACGAATACAACCTTAATTTGATTACTTTTTTATTACTTCTGGCTTTGATTATTTCATGGAATAGTTTATTCGCATATTAGGTGTTACCTTAGTAAATACTTTCCTAAAATGATGAAAGATCTTTATTACAATTACTACCTACATAAATAGGATTATTATTTTGTCATTAACATGAACTTATTTCTTAAAACCTATTCACACGGGATTCCCCCCCCCTACAAGATGGGATGACGACATTCGAAGGCTGGCTGGAGTGGGCTGGATGATAGTGGCCGAAAATCGGGAGCGGTGGCGTGCATTAGGGGAGACCTATGTCCAGCAGTGGACGGACGTAGGTTGCTGATGATGATTCACACGGGATACGTCATAGACAATTTGTGATTAGTTTTTAAGGGATAAACTGGTTTTAAATCATCTGCGTGAGAACGGAGTCTTCGTTAATGTTTGGGAAATCAAAAGGCTATTCACTTCCTCTACCTAACCTACTCTTCTTGCGGGTGTCGTATAGAGCAATAAAATACAGATAATTAAGTTGAATCAACAGTTTTATTGACTCTCAGTCTTGAATAATCATCATACAAACGCAGTATAATCAACAATCAACATCAACAAATTGTAGTGAACTATATCTATATGAACCAACAGAAAAATATGCTAACGTAGCTATATCTTTGGACAACAGTCTGAGTATCATTGTTATTACTATCCTACTATTAAAGGAAAAAATAAATCAAGTACCATTTTGAAACTTACGCTGTTTAGATCACAAAACAAGCTATGTATAACCTGTACATTAAGGTACTAACATTTTAAGTAATAACTTTTGGCCTACTCAGTACGAGCGTACTCCTAACTAGTAGCTTACGATCAAGCAAGTACCTATACCTATCTTGATTACAATAATTATGATATAATCAGTCTCAAAATTTCTAGAGACAAATCGAGAACTTCAATCTTTATTTCACTAATTTCAATATTTTCTCCGTAGTCTTCCTGTTCATCAGATGAATCCAATATTTTTTGCGAATTTGACGTATTTTCCTTTTTTGTTCTAGTTGCGTCTTCTATGGTTTCATTTAATTTATCAGGCCAAGGATTTGGTGATACAGGCTTCGCTAGAATAGCTTCAGTCGTATTTATCTCATACAGATCATGATGCTCCCTATTAATTTTTTTTTTTTTTTTTTTATGTGATAGGTAGCAGACGAGCAGGCGGATCACCTGATGGTAAGCAATTGCCGCCGCTCATGGACACTTGCAACACCAGTGGAGTTACAAGTGCGCTGCCAACCTTTTATCCCCTTCCCCCCGGGTGGGCCTCCGGTACCCTCACTCACTCGGCGAAACACAGCACAGGGGCTGCTTCACGCCGGTTTTCTGTGAGGCAGTGGTATCACTCCGGTCGAGCCGGCCCATTCATGCCGAAGCGTGGCTCTCCCACAGTTAAAATTTGTTCACAAGCTTCCTCAATTTCATGCAGTCTCTCAATTTCCATAAAAAAATCTAGTTCTTTCTGTAAAACACTATTACAGTCTCCAAGTTCTTCTTCTTGATATAGCCCTTCACTTGCCTCAGTCAAATCGTACATTTCAATGTCTGGTAAAACGGGTTCTTTGTTATCTTTTTCGTCAAATAAATCAACAGTTTCCGGTGTTACTGTCTGAACATTACATTTTTCTTTCCCCTTTTGTTTTTTGGGTGTCTTAAATACAAGTCTTCTTACTACATGTAACGTTGGGTCAGTATTTTTTGAGGTTCCAGGTATAGGCTCCTGAGCATTTTTTAATCCGTACGTGTAGTTTTTAAAAAACGATGTCCTCTTACTCTTAAAACTCTAAAATCTTGCAAAAAATAATTGAAAATCAGAAACATCCACTTTCATTTATTTTTGATGTTTCTGATTTTCAATTAGGGTAACCGAGATAGTGATTGCCCAGTGTACAGTGAATGCCCGAATTAAGGTTAACATACATTTTAACTTATTTTCAAAGGTGCAGTTTTACATTAAATCCATTAAATAACACTAAGATACTGTTTACTAGAGTTCTAAATAAGACATTTGGCAAAATTTTCAGTAAATAATATTGTAATGGCAGTTTTTGGGCAGCGGGTGTTCGTCACTACAATAAATGCGAATTCCTTACAAAATTTGTTAAGGATACATTTTGCGGTTTTGAAGTTTGTATCACTTAAATTTTCTTTTTTGACCGTTAAAGCACAACGACGTGTTAGCTAAAGCTTCAATGTTTCATTTGAAGCAGTTATGATGGCGTAATTTTATTCCATTAAGTATTTTAAGGGGGTGGGCAATCACTGTACCTAAATTAGGAGAAATTCAGTGATTGCCATACCAGAATTCAGTTATTGCCATAGGCATGAGACAGTGATTGCCCGGGTAGGTATTTACTAAATCATGTGAAGGATTATAATAATCGAACCGAATATTTTCTTTTTATCCTGTATCTTTCTTTATATCTATATGTCTGGTACTGACTTCAAGGAGTTATAAAAAATACAGCTTTTTACAAAAGGTTGACCTAAAATAGGGGAAAATTTTATCTGCTACCGTAAATCTAGGTGGAAAAGTTTAGTGGTAAGAAAAACAACCAATAATTTTATCGTAATAATTATTGTATTAGGTATTTTACCGTGGGAGAGCCACGCTTCGGAATTAATATGCCGGCTTAAACGGAGTGATTGTATGATCACAGAAAACTAACGTCAAGCGGCGATAACGCGTGAGCGTACCGGAGGCTCTGAAGGAGTTAAAATGTCGGCAGCGCATTTGTGATTCCACTTATTGTTGCGAGTGTCTATGAACGGTGGAAATCGCTTACCATCAGGTGATCCGTATGCTTATGTGCCAATGGCACATATAAAAATGGAATTATCAAGTTATGGTTGCAGTTAGTTATAATTAGAAAAAATATCTAATTTTAACTGTGTGAGAGCCACAATTCGGCATGAATGGGCCGGCTTGATTGGAGTGATACCACTGCTCTGCTTCACAGAAAACCGGCGTGAAGCAGCCCCTCTGCTGTTTCGCCGAGTGAGTGAGGGTAACTGAGGACCATCCGGAGGGAAGGGGATAAAAGGTTGGCAGCGCGCTTGTGACTCCACTGGTGTTGCAGGTGACCATGGGCGGCAGCATTGCTTTTTATATATGATGTGACAGTCAAAAACACGCATCACTACACCAGTGGAGTCACAAGTATGCTGCAAATGTTTTAACTCCTCCCCCCCTCACCCCCAGTGGGCCTCCAATAACCTTAAAACTGTATCTACTTTTTGTAAAATTGGTACTTTCCATTAATTCGCTGTGATAAAGACAAACTCGATGCCAATTTTCTAGATTTTGAAATAAAACGGGTTTTCTTAGTCAATGGTATCTTATTTGGATGATGTTACTGATTTTAATTGCTTAGAAATATATCTTAACGCTTAAAAACTTACGAAAGATCTAAAATTTTAAGTATTTATTAATATTTTTATGGAATCACAACGTGCGGTATAGGTGGCAATAACTGTCTCATTTGGTTGGCAATCACTGTGTCAAGTGGGCAATCACTGTGTTTTTAGGAGATATTTTTGTTGTACGTTATAATTATAAAATATTCTTAAGATGTTTGAATTATTGCTATCTTATCTCAATGCTAAACTATTACCGTTGACAAATAATTACACTCTGATTTCTAATTGTTAAAGTTAAGGATTATATTGAAATAAAACTAGTGTCAATTCCTTAAGTGGGCAATCACTGTCTCGATCACCCTATTTTTGCAAGATTTTTACAGACGTAAAAATGACGATCAATACAATACTTTTTAATATAAAATGAATGATTACTTTGTAAAAGTGTTTATTTTATTTTAAAAACCCAGTACCTATACAAGAACATAATATTTTTTATATTTGGGACTAACCTTTGTGTTACACAGCTCGTTTAATCATATCTTAGAAAAAGTTAACATTTTGCGAAGTGCACATTTTGCGAAATGCTCATTTTGAGAAATGCACATTATGAGAAGTGCCCGTTGTGAGAAATGCTCATTCTGCGAAATTGACATTTTGATGAGAGTGCTCATTTTGCGAAGTGCACATTATGCGTCAGACCCGAGGAAGTGAATAGCCTTTTGATTTCCCAAACATTAACGAAGACTCCGTTCGCACGCAGATTATTTAAAACCAGTTTATCCCTTAAAACTAATCACAAATTGTCTATGACGTATCCCGTGTGAATAGGTTTTAAGCGCTCACCGCCGAGCTAGTGGTATAAATCCGCATAGGTATAGATAAATTCAGAAAATCTGAAAATCTAGTGGTAGCCCGGAATCCGGGCTCATTTTTTTTTCGTCATCGTCAATCCGGGCCCCGGATTGACGATATAATCGTGGTATTCATCCGTTTTTGTTCCAGCTTTGAATAAAAGAAGCGCATTGGGTACAAACCCAGATTCAAAACCTGCGTTCACAATGACTACACGCTGTCCTTTTGATATAGATTTCTTTTAGACCCTTAGTAGAGCCGTCTGACCATGATTTATTTGATGAGTGAGAAGAATCAACGTTATGATTCATCGGTATATATGACTGGTCTTCCTTCTTCTCTGTATTTATTCCCCTTGTCGACTACAGGCTGGTTAGAAAGCCACTTTATAAGAAGAAAACGGTGTGTGCGTTTTCGGGTTTAGGCTAGTAGGGAGATAAATCGACTTTAGCAGCCTGTTACCGATTTCGCTGTCAACAAGAAAATTGAGTGGCACTTTCTACTGGGGGTAGCTCTAAAGTATTTGATATCGCCTGCGTCCTCGGTTTCCTCAGAGAGAGTGGCATCTTCTGTAAATCTCGCAGTACCCAATAACAGAAGTCGGCTTACAGCCGAGCATGTAAATCAAAGAGTTTTTCTTAGGTCTGTATCAGATAAATATTGGTTTGATTAATAAATAATTAATATTTTTTATTGTTGTCCTTTTTTTAAAAAAATAAAAATGATGTCTATTGATTAGTATTTATCTAGTAATGTAAGATGATTGAAGTAGATTAGGCCAAATATATTTTTTTCCCTATCACACCGATATATCGATATTTTTAAATAAAAATATCAATATCGATATTGATATATTCAAAAATTATCGATACAATATATATCGATACTTTATTGCATTTCCGACATCCCTAATTTATGGCGGGAGTTTGGGAGCGTTTAGTCGGCACCGTTAAGAGAACTCTAGCTGCTATTTTATCGGAGCGCAGCCTTAAGGAAGAGACACTCGTCACGTTGTTGGTGGAGGTTGAGAACGTGGTTAACTCAAGGCCGTTAACACATGTCCCGGTTGCTGCCGATGAGGAGCCGGCTTTGACACCCAACCATTTCCTCTTGGGATCGTCTTCTTCACTGCCCCACACCAATGAACCATTGACAGACGACGTGTTGCTGGCGAGGTCTGCCTGGAAGAAGGCGATGAGGCTCGCAGATCATTTCTGGACCAGGTGGGTTCGAGAGTACCTTCCAACTCTGGCCCCTCGACGTCGCCCTAATTGCTCTCGTGAGAACTTGAAGCTAGGAGATATTGTTATCATTTGCGACAGTGGCTCACCTAGAGGAGTTTGGCCGAAGGGCAGGATTACGGCGACATACGCAGGAAAAGATGGCACGGTGCGGGTGGCGGATTTCGCCACTGGCGAGTAGAATCAACATTTTGCCTGTTTTGAGATTTAATTTTACTCATGTCTACAAAATCTGGACCAAATGGGTACAATCCTCCAGCTCGAAATCCATTTTTGATTGTCTCAACAGTAAGTTTTTCGATTGCTGTCTGCAAAACTGGAGCAAAGTGCTGTTTTTTAAGAACTTGTCCTAAATTTTGCGTTTTCCAGTTCTTAACCCCTTCTCGCCATGACAACTTCAAAGGCCTGAAAACAGCCAAATCCATAGGTTGTAATATGTGTGTTGAATTTGTATTGAGTGCTATGACCTCAATACCATTTTCAGAGCAGAAATTAGACAGGTGCAAAGTCAAATGTGACCTGTGTCCATCCAAAAAAAAATAAAATTGGCTTTTCAATATTTTTCTTAATCAGCCAAGGATTAAACACATTTGTCATATATTCGAAGAATGTGCCTGAGCACATCCACCCGCTTTCCGAACGACCAATAGCCCAGTCATCAGGAAAAGTGTCTGAAATTGATGACGGTATCCTTGCATAACTAAAAACAACCATGGTAGGTGCGAGCTCTCCTGCTGCATTGCCAGTAACCAGAACTGTTAAATTTTCTTTATCATCGCCTGAAGAAACATATACATTTTTATCGCCCTTTTTAGCAAGGACACGTCCTAATTTTGGATTCAAAAAAACGCGCTCTCGTCGGTATTGAAAATCCTCTGAGGATTTTTTAGTATTCCAAAAAGTCCTCTTTCTTTCAAATCAGATTCAACTTCCGAAAACCATTTCTCAACGTCATTTTGAGTAACATTATCCCTTGCCGTGCATAAATTTTGAGCAGTACGTTCGGCAATCGTAGGGTGTCGTTTCATAAACGAGGAATACCATTTCTTGCCTGGTCTATTATTAGTAAAAGGAGTCTCCTGGTTTTTGTCGACTATTACACGTTGAACACTATCTAATAATTCCTCTTTGGTTATTGGAATATGTTTATTTGCCATATCTTTTATCCAATCTTCTAGAATGTTTTCTTCTTCCTTCGACAAAATGGTACTGGGTCCCATTGGACACTCTATGGGACTTATTCCTGTGATTTTGTTGCGTAATGTTATTCTAGGCACGTTAAATTTTTTGGCTGCTTCAGATATTTTTGCGCCTTTTCTAACAGCTTCGATAGCCCAGCCCATTTGTTGAGGTGTATAATTTTTTTAGGCGCCATTTCTAAAATAAAAGAAAATTTCTGTATTATTTTGCTTCAATGTCCATAACTGGATTTCTATATAATACCCAATAATGGACACAGGCGTCCATTACTGGTAGGCATCAATATTTTTGCAATTCTCAACTAGCTTTAAATAAAGAAATTAAAAAGGAGTAAAATTAATTCAAAATCCCAACAAACAATAAAAAAAACAAGTTTGGACATTTGTCCATTATTGCAACTATTCAACTTCAGTGCACCATAATAAACATCGACAAAATTATGTGAAACATATCCTCAAGCGTAAAAGCACAGTAAGTACGTCTTCATCTCGATTTCATGGTCAATCCAACCAACAAAATAGAATTTGATTCAAATAAAGCAATAATAAATTAACAAGTAAACTTTATACCTACCTCACTAACCATTTACGTTACCTCACGCCATTTTTTTGTTTTATAACGAAAGTGAATGAAACGTCAAACTTTGGCAGCTCGACGACTTTTGTTTATGGTAAAGTGTTGCCAATATAATAAAATTGATTCCCGCCCTTATTCTAGCCGTTTTTGTTTTTTTCGTCCATTATTGGTTCCTTGTCCATCACTGGTGCGTTTACCTTAGTAGTCAGAATACTGTGGTTTGTTATGGTTGTGGAAAGAAAGGGCATTTTATAAAGGATTGTCGATTTCGTGACCCGAGCCGAAGTCGCGGTCGTGGATACTCGAGTTACGTAAACAACTTTCACAGAGGGCGAGGTAGCTTTCATCGCACTAGTAATGTGAGTCAAGGAAGAGGAAATGGCCATCACACTAGTCAGGAAAGGAGTTTCCACACGACTGTTGCCAATAGTATTGGCAACACTGCGTACGAATGCATTGAGTACTGAACTGTCTTGTCTCTACCTGACAATAGTGACAATAAAAAAAAACTGTTTTGTCAATGGTCGTGTCGCGTCACGCGTGTCGGTTGGCGAGTTTGTTTGTGTTTAAAAATAGGTAAAAGAAAAGAAATAGATTGAAAGGTAAACGTTTAAATAAACTGTTGTTTTTGCAAAGTCTTCCAAAAGAACACTGGAAATAGGTCCTATTTCCAGTGTTTTTTTTTGGAAGACTTTTATAAGTTTGTTATAATCCTATCCTATTTAATAGGATAGGATTATAACAAACTCATAAGCATCAAGACAAATGTTTGTTGATGAAACAGATATTTGTCTTGGGTCTGGGTGTTTGTAGTTCCTTCGTTGTTTCTAGTTTCCATAGTACAAGGGAAAACCTTAGTTTGGAACCAGGACAATGTATGTGGTGTTGTCTCAATTTATTATTTATTTATTTATTATAAAAATAAATGCGGATGTTATTTTTGTTGTTACTTTAAATATAATAAAGATTTTTCTATACATGAAGCTTTTATTTTACCGTTTTTTTAATAATACAATGCTTAAATTAGGGGATTTAAAAAAAATCTTTAAAAAGTACTCGATTTATACAAAACATCGATGTTTTCTTCCAATACATCGAAAGAAATCGATGTACAGTTTCGATATATCAAATCGAAAAAACATCGATGTTTTTTCAAAGTGGACACCCCTAGCCAATACTAGTCACGGAACGGATGATAATTGCGAACCAAAGAGAGGGCAAATAGAATGGTTACTCGACAGTGGGTGCACTGACCATATCATCAATAGTGATGAGTTCTTTGACCAATGGGTAGCTTTAGAACAACGAGTGAAGGTGAAAATCGGCGATGGCACAATTTTAGAGGCCACAAAGCCACAAAGGTTGGTAGTATACAAACCTATTTCTCAGTTTATGGTGTAATGTCAAATGTCAAATTGGAAAATGTCTTTTATGTCAAAGAAATGAAAGCAAATTTGTTGAGTTATTCAAAAATCACAGAAAAACATTCGATTGTATCAAAAGGAAAATTGGAGGAAATATTGGCCAGAAGTAATCAAATCTGCAGCGTACCTGAAAAATAGGACATTAACGAATACGTTTGAGAGGAATACACCCGTATGAAATATTTTTCGGTAGAAAACCGTCAGTGAAGAATTTAAAAATGTATGGGAGTAAAGTCTTTGTTCGAATTCCAGAAGTAAAACGAAAATCCAAATGGGATAAGAAAGCAGAAGTTGGAATTTTACTTGGATATACCGATACTGGTTACAGGGTGTTGCTAAATGAAAAAATAGTTATTGCAAGACATTGTGATGTAATAGAAGAAGATACAACTTTATGCGGATTTGAAGATGACACAGATAATGATATTGAAGATGAGAAAGATGATAATGTTGAGTTTTCTTTTTTTTTTTGTTATATGTTTCGGCATTGTTTGGAATGATCTTTTTCTAAACGTTTGATTAATCCACCAGCTCTCTTGAAAGAGCAAGTAATCCAGTCTATTTAAGCAATGAAAAACGCAGGAACATATTTCATTAGATCCCTTCCCTGAAACGCCTTCGGTCCAGACAAACGCATGCACATTATCATTTTCCAGTGCTCGTTTTGATGAGCCGACAACTACAGTGAAGTTGTAAAAATAAAGCTGTCTAGAATAGTACACAGATTGATCTGGGATTTTTGGTAAAGGTAAGTTTTTTTGGCAATCAAAATGATGGTGACTAAGTCATCCCGCTCTTCTCTAAGATATTTAGTAAACGATTTGGCTCTAAGCTTATGAATCCTTAGTTGAGTCATTAGACTGACATTGTTTGTTTCACTTTTTTGGATCTTGATCCTTTCTTGCAGCTGGAGACATGTCGAGCAGACATCTTGACGAGGCGATCCGAAGCCTATATTAAAACTGGTATTCTACTACTGATGCAGGAGTTTTTCAACAGTTGGCATTTTCACGTACACGTATTGGAGCCTTAGCAGGCAAATAGCTGTGGTGATATTTTCGATCTCACGACACACTATCGCCTTGCTTACGTTGGTGGTATCCGCAATGACTGCTTGGAAGGTGCCAGTTGCATAGAGCCTCAATGCTATTAGTTTCAATATCGGTGATACACAGTCCCGCCTTTGTATTCTTGTGGAGTTTTCCATTAGAGGTAAATAGCCCGATTCTTACTACGTCGGCCACACGTCTTGGAAAGTTCCATTTTTTTGAAGACTATTTAGATCTTCAGGCCTATGGAGACCTTATTGGGCTATTTACCGCCGCCCAGGCTCGGCGTTGTTTCCGTTTGGCACCACCCAGGGGACACGTGTAGGGTAACTAAGGGTTATCTACCTACGGATGCGAGAAACACCATCCCCCCTTTGTATTCTAGGAGATGGTAAATACATATCTTCTAACTTTACTAAATATGAATCTAACAGATTCTTTGGGGAACCGAAACCGATCTTTTAATTGGTCATGAAATGAAATGAAATGAACCATTTGGCCGATTTCTTGCCACACTTCTTCTCCGTTTGGGGTTCCTCCATTGGTGATAATGAAGTTAACTATCAGATGCCTCAGAGCTATTCCTTTGCGATTGAGACACATTTTGCAAGATGCGTAGAGTATGTTTTCTTTTTCAAGTGTTGGCAGTCTGATTTCAACATCACGGTGTCGAGCGTCACTCTTTTCTATAATTTTCATACTCTCTTCTATATTTGTCTGAAAAAGCTGTCCTCGCTGTATTGCTATCATTTGTGGTCAATTGGTACGAACGACATCTACCAACAGCGACATTTCGGTTCTGATTTCAGCGTAATCCTTTTTTTCCTATTGTTTAAGATAATAGCCGCAGGCGATTTTTTTGAAACTCTCCACCGTTGAACTTCAGGGTCGTTTTTATAGCTTAAGTGTAATGCAAACTCTAAGAATCTGATCCACACATGTAGAGGACTTATTCCGTGAATGCATGCATTTTGATTCAGAGATTTTTTCATAACAAGATCTAAATTATTGAGTTGCCGTAGCTCCGCAACAGGCGCGACGTAATAGTTTCGGTAATAATATTATATACTTTACCATCAATGAATTCAGTAGTACACAACAAAGTTAAGTCACTGGATGATGTAGTTAAAAAACTCCAATCGTACAAAATTATTAAACACAGTCAATAAAACAATATTTAAGTACAAGTTTAGTTTTATTTACTTAGCCATTTGTAACAAAATCTTTAAAATAAAGTGTTCCCAATAGCGTTCTGCTTCGGTTATTAGCTTTTGTGCATGTAATTTGTCAAAATATACCCAATGTTGATAAAAATTTTGATTGGTTTCAAAGTTGGGATCTGCTATACAAAAAAGTGCTTTATTTTTCCCTGTCGCAAACATTTCCATTTGGATTTGCGCTTTACATTTTTCATTAATTATATTTTTTTTTTTTATGTGATAGGTAGCAGACAATCAGGCGGATCACCTGATGGTAAGCAATTTTATATTTTTTAAGGTATAATTCAATACAGTTTTTTTTTAATCTGAGGGCATTTAATTTCTATTGTGAACTCTTCACACACTCCGTCTGGTGAAGATATAAATGGAGTAATTAAAAAAAACATTTTTGCACTTTAATATTTAATGTGGATTCTTTTTTTTATGACATCTCCTTCTAGACGCTTCCTACGTTTTACAGCTTTAGTTTCTGGAACTTTGTAGCCACCAAGTATATGTTTTTGACCAAACCTCCACCTGTGGAGCATTTTGTGGCTTCGTAAATTTTTGACGCTGTTACTCGTCCTTGCCGCATTGTAGTATGCCACAGCTTGCTGTTGGTTTGATTTTCTGCATTAATTTCAATTATTTTTATCAATTCAGATGTCAGTTATCTTTCTATTGTGCTAACAGGATCTTGGGCACAGAAAGTACTCGCGATGTTGATGCATTTATTGTCCATCAACTTTGTGACTCTTTTAGATTGTCACACACAACTTGAAATGTACCCCGGCCTTTCTTCTTCATATCCTTGTCATTCATAATTTTACAGGTTCTCAGTCGATCTTTTCTAATTGTACTAAGTGATAGTATTTTACTTACTGATTTAGAAATAATATGTTGTAATATGTTTCAAAAGTTTTTTTTAATCTAAATGATTTAATACATTAAATATTTCTTCTTCATCAGAAGATTCACTATTTTTTAAGTCATATTAACGTTGAATAAATTTAACATTTTATTAGTTGGATTGAATGTTGTACACGATCCAACATTTCGATTTAATGTAAATCGGACCATCAAAATGCTTTGCAACATTTTAATGGATAGTCTATTCCGCACCTTATTTTTTATGACATTATAGAGGCTGAATGCACGTTCGACACTCGCGTTTGAAATTGGAACAGTGGCAAATGCTAATCCGAATTTTGAAATATTTTCAAAACGTTTGCAGCCAGCTGCGTCACAATCATCATATACTTCAAAATAAAAATCAGCTGAAGAAGAGGTATTCGTCCATATTTTATTGCTTAATTGTTGCCACTCAGACTCAATGTCATTCTTTTTGCCATATATATGAGTTCGCTGAATGTGATTTAATATTGGTTTTATATCGGGTTTGACTTGTGATGTAGCAACTCTTGGGTGTAAATCAGCAATAGTTTTTAACAAAGATAAATTATCCGGAAGCCTTTTCTGAATCTGCTCGGCCAGAGAACATAAAAAGGTCTTGCATCGTTCCCTGACATCGAACAGATCCTTTTCTTCAAGTTCTTGAGATTATGGTATGAAAGTCAAAACCAAAATACATCGATGCTGTATGCATCAGATATTCTCGGAAATTAAATTCTATCAGTTCAGAGTCCTCCAATTTTTCCAACTGTGAAGTACGACAACAAGGCGTTTTATCTAATTTTTGTACAGCAAAAACAAATCTTCAAACAATTTGACAGGTTCAGTATGATTACTTTGAAAAAGTAAGTTTAATTGCGTCATATGTTTTAATTCGTTTTGTAAAAAAAACCAATAAAGCTTTAAAAGGAAGCCGCCGCATAATTTCATAAAGCTGATCCGCCATGTAACATTTGTCATCAGATTTTGCAATAGAAAAAAAGCAGCTTTAATTCCTCCCACTGCTGTACTATTATGTATTCTGTGCCACTGCTCCAATACAGTGTTTATAGTGTAGCGTGATATATTTTTCTCCTTTAATCGTCCCGGTATCGTGTAGGTACCTCCTGTTATTTGTGTAACTTTTGCCTCGGAAGTATAACACGTTTTTAATTTATCGATCGGGGCGCATCCCTTTATCGACCGCTGTGCGACTCTAATCGCCTGCGCGCGCAGCCCGAACGGGCCCGAGCCGCACAGCGAATCAGGGATCGCCGTCGGCGCTCGACGCGTATTCAGTGCAGTGTTGCCAACTCGGATTTTAAAAAAGGCGTAGGTCAGATAAAGAAAATAATGTAGAAATGTGAAATTGCCATATAGAAAATACGTAGATCTACGTACTTTTTTTCTGAGTGAAATTAATTAATTAATAGTAGTGAGATTAATTTATAAACGAATAAATTAATTGAAATAAGGTATTTTAAATAATTATTTAATCAATTTTCTCTAAGATGCAGATTCAATTCATAAATGAAATATTTGAAGTTAATGATAAACATATTACCTGGAAACATTTGCCCTAAATGAGCTATAGATGGTACAGAACGTTTTAAATTTGAGTCCAGCAATATGTCGGGGTTTAAAAATCTTAAATTTTTCAATCTTTGTCGGTGCTCATCTTCAAAGGGAGAGCGATTTTTTATTTGATTAAAACTTTCAATGTAAAATTCAAGACATTTTTTTCTTAACTGTCTTATTTGATCTGGATGAATACTGTTTCTGTTCATTATAATAAAAGCAGCAACATTGCCTCCTATGTAAATGTCTTCCAGGGGTAAATGGTTTTAAATTTTTTCAAAATCAATTTTCAATATTTTTAATTCCAACAATTCCAATGCTGCAACTTTGTAATGGACTTGCATGCTTGTTTTTACCTGTTCAGTTAATTCCAAATATTCTGGCTTTAAAAAACATTCCAATATAGTCTTGTAGGTTATAAAAAAAATTTCATATGGCAAGTAGAGTTTTGGACTTTCAGATTGCATTTCTTTGTTCAAATCGTTGAAGTCTGGCAGCACAAAACTCAAAAACTCTAAAAATAATTCTGTGGTTGGTTCCAGACATTTATCAAGGATTGATTGAGCTGCAAGTAATCTGTCAGTTAACACAGCACTCTAAAAATATAGTTTCAATGCTGGTAGTTGTTCAAGAAGCCTTTTCACAACTTGTAACAAAGACAGCCACCTTGTTTGGGCAGGGTGTAATAGTTCATGTGGTTTAATATTTACAAAACATTGAAACTCTTTGTAGTCTCCAATACGTTTTGGACTATTCTGTATATAGTTGTAAACATCACGAGCAAAGTCCTCTACACCTCCTAGTAATTTTTTGCAAGCATATGAGGCACAAAGATGAAAAGAGTGACATATAAGTACATTTTATTAGAAACAGATTCGGAATATCTTTTGCAAACAATTTTGACAAGGAATGATGTTGTCCAAACATGGAATTGGTTCCGTCAGCTGCAAATCCTACCATATTTTCCTTGTATGGAATATTCTTCTCTTCAAAATGTTTTGTACAAGCATTATGTAAAGCTGTAGCCGTACCATCAACAACTGGTATTCATCATCATCAGCAACCCACGGTCGTCCACTGCTGGACATAGGTCTCCCCTAATGCACGCCACCGCTCCCGATTTTCGGCCACTCTCATCCAGCCCACTCCAGCCAGCCTTCGAATGTCGTCATCCCATCTTGTAGCAGGGCGTCCAACACTACGTTTGCCGAGTCGCGGTCTCCACTCAAGGACTTTATGGCTCCAACGGTTGTCAGTTCTGCGGCTAATGTGACCAGCCCATTGCCACTTTAGTTTGCTAATTCGGTGGGCTATGTCAGTGACTCTGGTTCTCTGTCGGATTACATCATTTCTGATGCGGTCCTTCAAAGATACTCCGAGCATAGCCCTTTCCATAGCTCTTTGAGCGACTTTGAACCGCTGGATTAATCCAGCCGTGAGTGTCCACGTCTCGGCACCGTAAGTCATGACCGGAAGGACGCACTGGTCGAAGACTTTCGACTTAAGACTTTGAGGGATGGGTGACGAGAAGACTTGACGAAGCCTACCAAATGCTGCCCAGCCAAGCTGAATTCTTCTATTGGCTTCTCTCTCGAAGTTGTTTTTGCCTAATTGGAGCGTTTGTCCTAGATAGACATATTCCTGGACAACTTCGAGAGGTACTCCATTAACAGCGACCGGCAACAACTGGTATTATACATAGAAAACTATCTTCAACATGAAAATCAACTGCAGTTCTTACAATAAGTGCCAAATGTTTAATTGATGATCTGTCTGTGCTCTCATCAACTACTAGTGAAAACTTATTTTTTGTAATATTTCAATTAATTGGTTTTCTGCTACTTTACCAGTAACATTTGTAACAGTAGCATGTAGAAGAAAATTACATGTTTTATAAATATATTGTTACGACCATGGGGGTACCGTGCAAGCGGAATTAGAACTTATCTCTATCAAAGATAAGGTTTATTGGCGATGCAAAGATTCTAACTAGCGCCTCTAGTGTCAAAATTGTGAAGCTGTCTAAGAACGACACTTTGACAGTTTTCGTTACAATTAACGTCAGGGAAAAACATAAATAATAAATACAAATAAGATTTACGTGGCATTTTGCTGTTTAAGACAATAATTATGTTGTCAATAGTCGATGTAATTAATGCGTCTGCAGGATACACAAAACCAATGCGTTCTGGTGAAGAATTATTACGGAGTGGAATGGTGATTTCGGTTGGAAAAAAAGAGAAAAATAATAACGTAATTCATGTACAAGCACTGGTACTACGAACGTCGGGATTAAATTCCAAACATCCAGCCATTATAAAACTGTGGATAGATGTATCTCAAGAAATTGGAAATAGATTAGTTGGTCATAATGAACAAGAAGTCACAAAGGTCTGCGATTGTCCTGCTGGAGCTTCAGAGAAATGTTAACATGTAGTGTGTAGCGCACCTCGCCCTTAGGTTAGGCTAGTATATAAGTTAATTAGTACGTAATAAAAGGACAGTCATGAGCTGAGCCGGCCAAACCTGGGTCCAGTTGTTAGCAAAATGCCCGAGATCCTTAGGTCCAGGTTGGCAGTTTATTTGCATAAACAGATAAAGTTGTACTGCGAACTGCAATGGGAAGCACTACCCAGAAAGCTCCCAGTAGACACAAGTGACCCAGATCACTCACCAGACCAATTCCAGGATCTGCTATGCCCTTTTACTCACCATGAGTTGAATACCTTCTATGATCAAGTTCAGGTGATGTATATTGCTTATTCGAAGAACAAGAATTCAAACCCAGAGCAAAACTGTGACTTTGCAATGATTGAAAAGATAGCAGCGTATGTTCTAAACGTCAATGAGGAAAAGGAAGCAGTGTACAAGGGGCTGAAGGACCCAGAGCCAGGGATCTTCCCTGAATCGCATGAGTTTTCGCATAGTCTTCTAAAGCAAGCATGCCAGCTGCTAAAGATGAGATTCCGAACTCAGCTGGGTGATGGGTGGCTAGAAAACACTGAGGCACAAATAATAAAAGAATTGGTGAAAGCCACACATCACGAAGCTGTAGCAACCATGAAGGCTTCGGCCGATTTTGATCGTGCTGGTTCCAGAATGTTTGAAAAGTTAGAGAAGTTAGAAGAGGATGGCTATAGAAAACTGAACTCAGCCCAAGCCAACGCTGCGAAAATTCTCCTGACCCTCCATAGAACTGTGGGTTATGATCAGCTAACTGAAGCTCAGTGGGAGGAGTTTAGAAGCATATTATCGGTATCTAATTTACAAGAGAAGGGTGTCCACGCAAAGGGAAGGTCCTCTAGAGTGGTTAAATCATGTAAATGCCACGAATCCGTCGTCAGGGAACTGTCCAAAGACCCTGAGCTGCAACCTCTCTTAGTGTGAGATTACACAAGCATATTTCGGTCAGTCATGGAGAAAACAAAAGGCATTTGTTGTTATCTCTTCAAAAAGCAGCAGCACGCAGGACTAAGAGAAATCTACGTCCTGACACTAAGGTCAAGGCTCCTGCAACTACTACCTGAGGTGTGTGCTAGGGTGTTATGCAGCCTCTGTCCCGAAGAGGTGTTGACTCATCCAACTAAGAAGACACATGGATATGAGCAACACAATGTCAATGTCATGAAACTAGGAGGAGCAGTGCATTCTGACACGGTGCTGCACCGTACGTCCTCTGAAGACAAATCTAAATGGAGCCAGGGAATGAATGTCACGGCGTTCGCACTAATCCTTACTGAACTCCTTCCAGAATACCTTGCTAAGGCGTGCATCAGTCTTTCATGCGTTCAGAAACAAAAGAGTGCTACTCCCAGAAGGGGTCACGAGGATGTTCATGAAGGACGTCATTTTGGACAATAAAACGTATCAAAAGTTGAAGGACATCTTTTGGAGTGCCGAAAAGAATACCTTGTTCGACACTGTCAAGGGTCAACTCTTTCTCCGAACTCCCACAGGAATGTGGCAGGGTATCCTTCACTATAACAGTAGCTTGCTCCACGTGTTACAATCAGTACATTACAAGAACACGGCCAAATTGTTTTTTAATGATGTGAACAGGAAAGTCATGGAAAAGGATGGGGTAGGCATTGCGTAATACACTTCTATTTCGGCAAATATGAGATCACTGAAGGGGTCATCACCGCAGATATGGAGAGTCCACACCTTCTGGTAGACCAAGAAAACAACGCCTCCGTGTCCTGGTTGGCTACCACATTGGATACATACGCTTACCTTCCTGCAGTGTATCTGGACTACGCCAGGGCGGTTCCGTATATGTTGCATCTATCGGCAGAGAGGACCGACAGAGGCAACCGTTGCATGTGAGGACAGACCTAAACGAAGAAGAAAGGGTGTTTTGATAACACGTGTCTCTAGAGAAACCTAGAGTTAAAATAAGAATAGAATAGAAGCGAAATCATTTTCATTATTAGAACAGTACATACGAAACTTGTCTAGCCCTTTGGGCTCTTTGACCGACTTAGATCCACAATCTCGTTCCCCTAAACATCGGAAATTGATTGTGCTACTGATATTGATAACATTGTCCATAGTTTTAATAGTAACTTCCATAGTCCGGAACGAGCAGAAAGTAGTCAGCCTTGACACCCAACAATCGCTGATGCTTAAAAAGATTTGTGAGGCTACAGTTTCAAATTGCTAGTAACATGGACAACTTTAAAGACATAGCTGGAGATTAAAAGACTGTTACGTTGTCCAGATCAACGTTTCAGGCGCTGCTCCCAATGGCAGGCTCGGCTAGCTCTAGCCTCGGCGATTTGCCTGCAGGGCTGGATTACGTATCAGCCCAGGGAAGCAAACGAGAATTGTCAATGACGACCTGGAATACCCAGAGCCACCACTATCAGACATGTGTTGGGTACACGATAGACACCGTTGTGACAAATCAGGGAGCCAGGAGCACTCATAGGCCCACAATACTCTTCGACGGTGCACTCAATCAAGTCGTCGCCAAAATGACTTCATTAAACATGACACTTAGGAGACAGTTCCTGAACGGACAGGGGCGGTATATAATTATCATCCCTCGGCCAGCCATTTTACACCTTGCCTAGTCTGTACTCAGCTAGAAGCTCACCGTATACTGACGCTCAAGCGGCATCTATCGCTCTTGCCTACGATGAAGGACGCTTGACTAACGAGCCTCCCCTTGACATGCCAGGTGATTCCGACACAGGGGAGGTCACCCCAACAACGTCAACAACAACGGCTGAGACAAGTGGCAGCCAATATACAGGCGCGACCGCACCAGGCAAATCTAAAGCTGCTCTAGTCGTACCACTCAGATCAGTGCGAACTGTGGCAATGACCTTTAAGGGTTTTAAGAAGTCTTAACCACCTAAAAGCCCCGCAATGATTGCGATAGAGACTTACGCAACTGGCAACGACCGTGCGGCTACACAACCTTACATTAGCACCACAAGAGGGGTATTATAGCACGGGATGTGTCATCAATACAAAATCTGGTGGCCTACGCTGCCCCATATAACGTGTCCCATGTAGACACAGCTCCCGCACTCAGAGGTCTATTGTACGTTTACCCGCTCTCCGAAGATGTGTGGAAATTCGACTCATACGATGGCCGCTTCTTAAGACGCCAACAACGTGCCACCAGAACCAAATCACAGATACATATAAGACAGACTCCAGAGGGAGACAGGCTGGCAGTCAGGGTCGCAGCAGTCACACTACCCGCGTTCGCATCTCATCTTAAGAACCTTGACCCTGGAATGGCGGCTCAGGGAAACAATGGAGTCAGTGTGTCTGGTATGGACACGGACTGGGTCGCTATCCCGATGAGTTCAGACATGGTCGGCTGCCCATGGCTACTCGAGTATATTATGATGCATACGACCACTAAGATATGGTCTGGTAAGCTATCGATCCTATCCCACTCAAGTCATTCTGGCGACCCTCGGAATGCGAAGGTCTACTCTACCGCGATGCCAGCGGCCCACCAGGTACACATCCCCGGCCCACGTTAAATACCTTTGGTAATGTTGGACGAGAACACTTACGCCCTTAGGCTTGGGAGCAATCCCAATATATAGGGGTGCCAGGATAGCACAGGGAAAGAACGCCTTTGGCACCTTTTGGCGCAACATACACGAACACCTATACGGCCTTGTTACTGAGGCAGCCTTTCCATTGTCCTGTCAAAATATGATTAAGTGTCTGCAGTTCGTAGAGGACAATCTGTGCGTACCAATGGCTTTTGACTTGCCGTCACTTTAGCCGCTGAGTTATCATCCATCTTGCCCGAGTCACCCATGATGCATTCTGCTAACGAGGGTCGATATGCTGACGAGCTCTCTGGGGGATGGACCGTTGGGGCACACAACATGAACGCACGATGGCCCCGCCATGTTTGTTCAAATATAGATGAAGGTACTGAGGACAACATACGTAACCGAACGAGCCCAACGTAAGTAAATAGACAATAGTTTCATAATCTAATTTCAATTAGATTCGTCATAATGACCTAATAACATTAACTTTATTTTGTATATTTGAGGTACGATCTTCATAGGTAATATTTTGATCTTTTTGGTATCTGCATGATTTGGAGACTGATTTTTTGAACCTTCAAAGTTTATTTAAATTAATTTAATTGCAAAACAGATATAATATGTATAAGATATAATTACCAAGAGGTTGCATATGTTTATTTTTTGTTGTGTTAACTACGAGCTTGTTTATGCTATGGTATCTCTACCGAATCAAGATTGAACGATTAGCCTGCGAGCGATATCGTCTGATAGCTATAACGATTTTAATGGGAATTTGTTCATTGGGGCGTGTCGACGAGTTCTGGAGCACAGGGATTTTAGGGATGCCGGAATTTCGTACTTTTATGTCTCGCGACAGGTACCTGCTCCTAATGAAATTTCTCCATTTTGTGGACAATTACGACATTCCGGACCAGGGGTCCGATCGTAAATTAGCTAAAATAATGCCCATGCTGACCTAACAGAAAGTTTCAGCTCGCTTACAGTCCTCGCAGAGAACTATCTCTGGATGAATCGCTGCTGCTCTGGAAAGGGCGTTTAAGCTGGGTACAGTGCATTCGTACAAAAGCAGCGCGATTCGAATCAAGAGTTACGAACTCTGCGAGGCTGTTACATTATTATTTATTATTATTATTTTTTACACCGGCAAAGGTAGTGCCGAAACCGAACCAGTGTCCGGCTTTAGGAGCAGTACGGCCAAGATAGTCTTGAAACTTACGGAAGATAACATAGGGAAAGGCCACGTCCTATACATGGACAATTTCTACAACTCGGTAGAATTGTCGCGTTTTCTGAAGTCCCGTGCAACTGACGTCACTGAGCAAGTAATCACTATGCTGACGTTGTCGGGACTCTAAATAGAAGGCGACAAAAAACTCCAGCGGCCATCAAAGCTCTCGATGACCGCAGAGTCCCACGCGGCACCATGGCGAGTATGCACTGTGGTGACATCTCAGTCACTGCTTGGAAGGACGTGAAGTTGGTCACCACAGTGTCGACTTTCCACGACAACGGCGTCGTACAAGGCCATCGAGCAGGGGAGGCTGTGATAAAACCGTCCGTAGTGGAGGAGTACAACAGGTTCATGGGGGGCGTAGACCTTAAGGACCAAAAGTTGTCCATGTTCCTCATGGAAGAAAGCGCGGTGTTAAGTGGTATATCAAAGTATACAAACGGTTATTAAATACAGGGTGGCGCAATAGAACGTGCATATTGCATCATCTTTTTTTGCGAGGTAGAAGGGGCGAGGGCGCGAGGGGAGACCGATATCGTTGGGTAGCGCGGTTCATGAAGTTTTAGTCACTATGAGTCACTTCGACGGGAAGCGTCGCGCATTTTGCGTGCGCGCATTTTACGAAAACTCTCGTTCGTACGTAGTTGTCAGGCGACTATTTTGTTCTGAGTATGGTGTACGGCAAATTAGGGAGGCTCCTAGTGCTAATTTAATTAAAATCTGGATAAAGCGGTTTGAAGAGACCGGATCGACGTCTAAACCACACGCAAAAGGTCGTCCACGCACATCTAGGACCGAAGACAATATTGAGAGTGTTAAGCAGTCGGTACGAGAAGATCCACAAATGTCTACTCGCAAGAGATCGTCTGTCCTAAACATATCGCGACGAAGTTTGCAACGAATTTTAAACTTGGATCTTAAATTGCATCCATACAAGCTGCAATTAACTCAAGAATTGAAAGACTCTGACTTCATAGCACGGCTCACATTTGCTAATGAAATACTCAATCGGTTTTAAAATTTTGAAAACATACTTTTCTCTGATGAGGCACATTTTCATAAGAATGGGTTCGTAAACCGCCAAAATTGTCGTTATTGGAATAGTGAGAATCCCAGACTCAAACATCAAAAACCGTTACATAGCCGTAAAGTGACAGTTTGGGCCGCAATCTCTGCCAAAGGAATAATTGGTCCTTATTTTTTTGAAAACGATAAGAATGATATTCAACTTAGAGCAGAGTTCACTAACTTCGAAAGTTAAATGAGTTTTGTGTCCATCAACATAAAATATAATAGGAAACTCTATACCATTTGCTACTAAATGTGGATGAAGTATATTTTCAATGTAGGACTTAAAGATTTCACTCTTCATCCATCCATTATCTGAGAGCCCTATTCTCCAATCAGGAGGTATTTTACAGCGCAAGTCACTTGGCAAACGTTTCAATGGAAAAATGACAAGTGGTGGAGTAACTCTGCCATCAGCGCCAAATGTGAAGAGCACAGTAAGAGATGTTTTAGCAGGCGCATTATCAATCTCATATACGTTTTTATCTCCTTTTGCCGCTAATACTACCCCACTTTTTGGACACAAAAGGAAATTAGTCTCATCACCGTTGTAAACTCGCTTGGGATCGTTCATGACCTCTGCTAAATTATTGTCAAGGAGATATTTCTCTACGTCTTCAAACCATTTTTTAATATCAGCTTCAGCGACTGTTGCGCTTGAGGAAGTTACTGCCTCTGGAGTTCTGATTGAGATGTCTGGATGACGAGCTAAAAACAGCTTGTACCATTTTTCAACGAGTATTCAATTTTTGAATGGATTTTGCCTACCGCTTTCCTTAAAAAAATCAGCAACACTAGCAATAAGATCGTCTTTCCTCTTTGGAAAGCCTTTTTTGCTGCAGTCTATTAACCAGTTTTTTAGACTCAGCTCTTCAGACATTGATAAGGCAGTTGATGGACCAGGACGAAATTTGTTACCAGGGAACTTTGTCCTAAACTGCAACGTTGATCTAGGCACCTTATAAGTTTTCGAAGCAAGTTTCTTACTCATGCCACTTCGTATTGCCTGTAAGGCATTTTGAAAGTTTTCTTCTGTATACTTTTTTCGTCGTTGCACTCCTCCCTCAACATGTTTTTAGCTGGTTTCTTTGGCTTCATCTTCAATACCTAAAACCAATTATTGGCATGCTTTTACCAATTGCCAGCAATAGGGCATGTTACCCTATATATTTTAATTAAGATTTTAATGTCTTATATTTACGAGTAGGTATCTCTTTTGACTAAATACACGATTTTCATAAGAATGTTTTTTAAAAAGTATAAAACATTTTAAATAGCCAGGATTTTACAGTACTTTGGATTTCACCTTCTATTTTTTTTTAAACAAGAGGTTATTGAGACGACGTTTTCAATAGGTAATATCTTATAGTACGAACTTATTATATGAGTAATTATCAAATCAGTCTTATCTTTACTGTATAAATAAGGTATACCTTCATCATGGCACTTAAAACGGCATTATTCTTAAAACTAATAAATTGTGTCCTTTTAAATAACATAATTCGAAAATTAGACTTAAGTATTTAAAACAATTGCTAAATTAAAAGGTAGTATTTAAAAAAAAAACAATCAACATTATAACTTTGATTAAACAAACATTTTCATAAATCTAACATTAACAAAAATTGTATTTCTTGAAACTATCTATGTAGTACAAACATAATTATTTAGTCCAATCTAGTGACTTCTTAAAATTATCTAAATTTAACATAAGCCCTCATCAGACGACAATTCCTCATGTATTATTTTCCTTCCTTCTATTTCTTTTTCTACTTCCATCATTAATGATTTATTGATTTCAATATTTTCTATCTCATGTATTTGACCTTGTGAATTTTTGCTTGTAGATGGTACCGGTTCGTTTTTTTTTTAATTGCGGCATTCTGGCTCTTTTGTTTAATTTTTCGAACTCGTTTACTTGAAGATCTTAGGTCTTTCACGGCCCTTCTTTTAACAGCATTTTTCAAAGATAATTTAAAGAACTTTTCGGTTTGTGCCATGGTGAATGTAGGATCCCATGAACGTATCATATCACAAAAGAAATGAATAAAGTTCTTAAAATCTTTTAACGGGATCTTCGAAACATCTAGGTATATAACATTTACACAGAAATTCACGTGAAATCATTGAGTCGAGCAGTTTGTAGGCGTATGTTATGCCATTACCTTCACAGGGTTGAAACAAAAACGATAACTGTTTCCGTAATTTTGATTTCTCCGCTTTATCCATTAGAGTTCTTTCTTCACTTCAAGTCGGAACGACTCATTTTCGACTGGGTTAACGTCTTTTAACCGATTCCGTGCGGATGATGCCGCACAGGCACCATGTTAATCTTTTGCGTATGGCGTATGGTGCCCGAGAGGATACAAAATTGAAACATATGAAACTCCGATAAAACGACATTTGTCTAAAAAACTCCGTAAACAAAAGTGTCTTTATTTGTCACCCATATCATGCCTACAGTGTTCGTTTTACGTAATATCGTTAATTCGCAGACTTCAGGGATTGTCAACCTAGCATTATTGGGCACTTTGTTTGTGTAGGTATGTTTTTTTTAGAAATGTATAGGTACAATTTTATGTTATGTAAAATTAACAAACTTTATGGAATACGGATTCTCTTGAATATAGATGCGATATGGAATACGGACACGCAAATTTATAGTATACGGATGCGAGGGAATACGGATTATGAATACGGACGCGCACCACTTCGTCACCTTCACCCTCTACAATCTATTCTACTTACAGCGCCTTAACCCTTTATAAGGCATAAGGAACTAGTGATGATATAATAAAACTTTTTATATATTCAGAAAGGGTTTTTTATTGTTTTTAAAAAAATGATTTTTTTTTTTGAAAAAAAAATAAAAAAAACGTGGTGGGAAAAATGTTCCCTTTGCCTGTGCAGATTCAAGATTTCTTGTGGAATGCACTAAAGCACGGTGTAATGCAGAGTGGAACCCCACATTTTTCGCACATGATCTTTGATCGTTTATCTTTTATCTTTGTGCTGCACATTCTGCATCGTTTATACGAAGGTAATTCAGCGGGCATGTGGTCTCCAACGTTTGTATAACGAATTTCTTCAGCTATAACATGTAAAGCCTTTTGGCGATTCTCCGACAAAACTGCTTTTCTTTTGCATACGTAGTTAACAGGACCAGATCGACGTTTTCTGCTTGTAAAGCCACTGATCAGACCTCTAGCAATAGAGACCCGGAATTCCAGGTTACTCAATTTAGTCACATTCTCATTTTGGCAATATAACAAATATGCATTTGTTATGCTCGTGTCAAGGAGAAAATAGAAAATACGCAGCCACCATTTTTTACTCCTCCTGCCAACAGAATAGGTGCTTTTGACTTGGTCGAAGCGATCCACACCGCCCATCCTTTTGGTGTACTCTTTTACAGCTAATGGACATTCAATTGCCATTTTCGAGCCATCTTTTTGTGTCCGCATTATTGTGGTTTTATCCACTTTTGGGTGGAATGCATTTGTTAGTAATAACACTTCTTTGCTGTCTTGCCAGACTATGAAAGCTACATTACCTTTCACTCTCCATTTATATTGTCCTTTTCAAGTTTCAATTTCTGTTTTACTAGTCCAGGTAGATTTTTTCTATGTCTTCTCACGGTTCCAGTAGCATAAATGCCGTTTTCATATAGATATTGCAATAAATTATAGTCGCAGAAGAAATTGTCAAATGTGACAATAATGTGATATTCTTCCAGTGCTTTATCAATTAGCTTTTCTGTCAATGTCTTTACAACTTTATATCCTAAACCTTCCTCTGTTCCAGTTTCTGACTTTCCTGTGTAAAGGTAGAACTCGTATAGTATCCGGTATAGCTATCGCAGCGGCACCACACCTTGTAGCCTCTCTTTATAGGTTTTAGTGGCATGTATTGTTTCATTGAAGACCTGCCTTTAAACAGGATCATGGATTCGTCAATGCTTTGCGAAGAAGATGCCTTAGCATTCGTCAGGCAAGCCTCATTGATGGAATCTAATAATGGTCGTAATTTATAAAGTTTGTCGGTAATATTCGCTGGTTGTCCTAAATTGTCATTGAGATGAAAACATTGTAATATTTTCTTGAAACGCTTTACAGTCATAACTTCAGCTATCTCATCAACTCTGAAACCAGGGTCAGATGACCAATAAAGATTAATGGACGGAAGAATATTGTATCCCATAATTATTATAATCCCTAAGAAGGCTTTTAGTTCCTTTTTGTCTAAGGCTGTCCATCCTTCCGCATTGCTTTGCTCGGCGTATAAATTTGTTTGGAATACGATCGAGTCGTAGACATCGTCCGTAAAGAATTTTCAAATAATACTACCGGCCTTATGCGGCTGCTAAACATATGTTTAGGTCCCATTGGGATTTCATCATAAACAGATGGAGTGGGTCGATATGTTGTCCACTTGGTTTTTTTCCATACTTCGTCGTCTCCGTCGGAATCATCTCTTTCTGAATCTGCGTAAACATTCTGTGGGGATAGTGTTCTAGGCTCTGCGGCCTGTTGAGACACGGGTAGAACTTGGACTCCTGTTGCCCTTCTAGGGCGATCTGTATGAGATGACTGAGGTGATGGACGTGGCGATTGTGTCCTAGGCTCTGCAGCCTGTTGATTAGAAGACACAGGTAAAACTTGGAGTCCTGTATCACGTCTAGGATGATCTGTATAAGATGACTTCGTAAGAGGACTTCGTGGGAGTTCAACAGTTGCTGCACCACTACTTTCGCTGTGGAATGATTGGGGAGAGAGACATTCAACAGGACTACTTGGTGGATCGGGTGATTGTGGTAGAATTCCTTGGCTAGGTTTGTCTAAATCCTCTAGAATTCTTTGAAGTTTCGTGGTACTGTACTGTATTTCTTCTTCATCTGACTGCAAATCATCGTCTGACTGAGTAGGATCATCAGGAAGGCCAAAAATCTCTTCTAACGCGTGGGTTATTTGCAAATCGTTGAGAACTTTACCCTTAACCATATTTGAAAAAATCTGCAACAAACAGGCAAAGGGAATATATTTACCACCACAACTAAGTCATGTATCTAAAATATCCCAAGACCCAGGATAAAAATATGTATCTTTTTATATAGAATAAACACTAATAAACAATATTTAGAACAACTTACCGTTTCAAAATCACAAAAATCGAAGATTTATTAAGATTTGTTACAAGTTTAGATTTTTCATTGTTTTACAACTGGCTGACATCGCAAATCAAAAAGTAATATGGCGACCTGTCACTGTCTATAAGAAAAATATGTTGCCATTTTCAATACGGAAATTGTTGCCATAGACAAAATCCGATAGCTTCTTTTATTTATTTTTTACATTGGCAATAGTATGGTGGTAAAAATATTCCCTCTGCCTTAAAAAGGGTTAAGGTTCATTTTTCTAAAACCTTTGTTCGTCGGGCATATGGCAGAGCAGCGAACAATGGGGTTGTTTGTTACCCATTTTTTTCGCTGTTCTGCGGCCATGCGTCTATGAAGTATAGTATGCTATATGCACTAGCGTTTAAGGTATGTTTTTGTTTGAAACTACGAACCGTACATTATTGTGTGCGCCGGCGCATCCTGTTTTTTGTCCCACACTTCTGTCTTGCTACTTTTAGTAAACAGACGTGCTTTCTTTAATTTCGTACTGCCTATATTATCGACGACATTCGCTTGTGCACTGGGACTTCCGTGATTTACATTTGTGACGATATTGGCTTGTGTTATTGGACTCTTGATTTCATTGTGACTATTGTATCCTGTTTACCTGAACTCCGAGATTTCCCATAGCGAGAATTGAGATTGCGTACCTATACGTGCAATAAAGGTAAGTTTTTGGTATTTCGTTTATAATAATATGCCTAATTTTTTTTTGGTGCAACCCGCTGTTAGTCGCTTTGCTCCTCGGTTCTAACACTAGTTTGGCTAGGAAAACAAATACAGTGTAAACTACATACATGTACCGTCACTCGATTTAACGACAAACTCCCTAAGGCCCGATTCGACCAAACGTTGAGTTGTACGGGAATTTCTATTGATGAAATAATTTTTAAAATCGGTTCAGTAGATCCCGAGATTACCCCTTACAATTTAACAAACACACAAACTTTACTTCTTTATAATACCTATTAGTATAAATGACTACGTTAGATTTAAATAAAATAGTTGAACTAGATAATTAAATATAGTTAGAAATTTGATATAAAGATGGTATGATAAAAAGTAGCCCATGTTCTTTCTCAGGTATAGACCCTGAGAAAGTACATAAACTACTTTTTTATTGCGAAAAGGGGTTAAAGGGGGGGGGTGGGGGGGGGGGGGTGAAGACCCAAATACACTATTCGCAGCTAGTGTGAAATTTTAACATTCAGGGGTCACGAAATGGCGGGCCAGGCCAAAAGCACCCGCCTAGACCCCCATAAGGCCCCCCGTCGACGGTATGACGAGCCGCTGCGACCCGTCGATTATATAAATAATAATTGAGACAACATCACATACATTG
>CM026297.1:7023376-7099006 GCA_014851415.1 Cnaphalocrocis medinalis
GTACAATAAACCGAAAATGGCCAAAATGTAGTTCCTACTTTCTTAATTGCTACCGTCGAAATATTGTTAAATATTCTGCTTTTATATTGGCAACACTTGGTTACCAGGACCGTTAGAAATAAAAGACTGTGTGTGAAAATTGGCATGAAGAATGTTGTAACGATATTTGCTGTGAATAATAAAAGTCTCTATATTATGGTAGGGCTGTATTATTACGATTTTAAGATGGTAGCAGAGCGTAGTGCTTGCTACAGTAAAGAAGCTATGAAGAAGTGAATTAAAAAGTTGTGCGAAGAAACGTGAGAAAATGGAAATGGCAAGTGAGATAAGTATTCCACTATTCGACGGCGCAGAGTACAGTAGCTGGAGAATCATCATCATCATCATCATCAGCCTGTTGCAGTCCACTGCTGGACATAGGCCTCTCCAAATGCTCGCCACTTTGATCGATCTTCGGCTACATCTTCGGCTAGAAATTATCGCACCGTAGCTTCAGTGTTGATCAATGGAGCTGACGGTCGCGACTTCAAGAAGGTGATCGTTGATGAAGCGCTGATGGTTCACGCCGGTGCGTTGGGATTCGTAGCGCACATACTGGGCGCTAAAGAGCTGGTTCTGATCGGAGACATACATCAGATCCCTTACATCGACCGAGACCATGTAACGCAGATCTTGTATTCTAACCCCGATAGGTATTGCTCGGTGTCTAAAACACTGACGCGTACGCATCGCTGTCCGATTGATGTGACGTACTTACTAAGTGAGAAGTACGAGGGATTTTATTCTGTGAATCCGAAAGTGGTGTCGATGCGTCGCGAACGCATTTCTGGAGCAGGCGTGTTGAAGGAGAAAGGCGTCGTATACTTGGCCCTGTTTCAGTCAGACAAGGAAGATCTGATTCGCCAGGGATACTCTGAGTCGTCCAAAGTGATGACGGTTCACGAAGCGCAGGGGCAGACGTTCAGACATGTGAGGTACGTGCGGTTTAGTCCGAAAGCCCTGAAATTGTACGAGTCTGAGGGTCACGCTATAGTCGCCATAAGTAGACACACCGACACTTTCGTCTATTACTCTGATGTGGACGATATGGTTGTGTCATGGATGAATCGCGTGGCGGGTAGGTCTGAGGCGGAGTTGAGGCGTTGGAATGACGAACGTAGGTTATCTAACGGAGAAACTTTGCGTGCCGGTTATTGCTCGCCAGCGGTGGTCGAATTTAAGCCTTGCGCCAAAACGTACGTTGGACCGGAGGCCGCGACAGCCATGTCCGTTATTGGTGGAGCATCTCATGGACCAAACACTCCACAAGTCGTATCCGATCGCCGCGCTGCGTACGAGTTGCCTCATGTTGGTTTGCGGTGTCCGAAGCATTCTGACATTGGTTACTTGCAGACTTGGTATGATACGGTTATACCGACTGCTGTCGAACAGGACGTGACAAATGACCAATTGATCTGCGAGTCCAGTGACTTGCAAATAGCGTTGCACAACCAGTTGGTGGTCGATCCACTTAGAGTGGGCTACAAGGATAAGAGCTGGAGAATACGTATGTTAAAATTCATGCAATACAAAAGGTGCAAAGTTGTAATAATGAGGAGAATGAAGTCGTCTGATGATGAGGAGAAATTTATTTATTATTTATTATTTGCATGGAACAACAAACAGTTATACATTACATGTTAAAAATAGTTATAATGGCTAAAATGGCTAATAGTTAAAATGGCTGGAAAAAGATATCCAGGCTACAAATTATATTTACGGCGCAATCACGAATAAATTTTAAGTTTCACGAATAAATTAAGAATTGGAATATATAAGTGAGCTTGACACGGCATATGATATTATCAGTAAATTCTATGAAATGTATTTGAAAAGGTCAACAGCGTTACAAAGGCTTATGCGCAAAATGTCTCTTTCGCAGAATGTCTCTCAGTCGCAAAATGTCGCTTTCTCATAATGTCTCTTTCTCAAAAGGTCGCTTTCGCATAATGTCTCTTTCGCAGAATGTCGCTTTCTCAAAATGTCGCGATTAGGACTTAGAAAATAATTATGTTTTTTGAAGAAAAATCATTTTTTAAAGTTATAATTATTTATTTATTTTATTATATCTTTGGTTTTTATAAACACAAATTGAATCATATTCAGATTATCATCATTAATTACGTCATTACCACCTACTTTCATATCATATAAAAATAAAAATTAATAATATATATATTTACCTACATAAATACGTTATATATATGTACACCATATATATATTTATATTCTATTATGTATACTAGAGTATGATTGTTTTTATTTTTTATATATATGAAAGTACATACCGGTGGTAATGAGGTAATTAATGATGATAATCTGATTATGATTCAATTTGTGTATATAAAAAACAAATATAAAAATAAATAATTATAACTTTAAAAAATTTTTTTCTTCAAAAAACATATTTTTTTCTAAGTCCTAATCGCGACATTTTGAGAAAGCGACATTCTGCGAAGAGACATTATGCGAAAGCGACCTTTTTGAGAAAGAGACATTATGAGGAAAGACGACATTTGCGACTGAGAGACATTCTGCGAAGAGACATTTTGCGCATAAGCCGTTACAGGCTTATGCGCAAAAGTCTCCCTTTCGCAGAATGTCTTCAGTCGCAAAATGTCGCTTTCTCATAATGTCTCTTTCTCAAAAGGTCGCTTTCGCATAATGTCTCTTTCGCAGAATATCGCTTTCTCAAATGTCGCGATTAGGACTTAGAAAAAAAATTATGTTTTTTGAAGAAAAATCTTTTTTTAAGTTAATTATTATTTATATCTTTGTCTTTTATATACATACACAAATTGAATCATATTCCAAAAAAATTTGACTCCCCATACAAAATGACCTAGTCACGTGACCGACTTTGTATGCAAAGATGAAAATTTTATGCGAATTTTCAAAAGTCATAGAACAAATTTTGTTTAGAAATGGTTGGTAGAACACGTGGTTAAAGGCATGTAAATGTTCACAGATACACCCTGTATATCCTATAATCTATTATGTAGTATACTACGAGTATGTTTGTTTTATTTTAGAATTTTTATTTTTATATGATAAGAAAGTAGGTGGTAATTAATCATGATAATCTGAATATGATCAATTTGGGTATGTAAGAAACAAATAAATAAATAAATAATTATAACTTAAAAAAAGTTTTTCTTCAAAAAACATATTTTTTTTCTAAGTCCTAATCGCGACATTTTGAGAAAGCGACATTCTGCGAAAGAGACATTATGCGAAAGCGACCTTTTGAGAAAGATACATTATGAGAAAGCGACATTTTGCGACTGAGAGACATTCTGCGAAAGAGACATTTTGCGCATAAGCCAGTGGTGGTTGTTCAAGAAGCCTTTTCACAACTTGTAACAAAGACAGCCACCTTGTTTGGGCAGGGTGTAATAGTTTATGTGGTTTAATATTTACAAAACATTGAAACTCTTTGTAGTCTCCAATACGTTTTGGACTATTCTGTATATAGTTGTAAACATCACGAGCAAAGTCCTCTACACCTCCTAGTAATTTTTTGCAAGCATAATTATGAGGCACAAAGATGAAAAGAGTGACATATAAGTACATTTTATTAGAAACAGATTCGGAATATCTTTTGCAAACAATTTTGACAAGGAATGATGTTGTCCAAACATGGAATTGGTTCCGTCAGCTGCAAATCAACCATATTTTCCTTGTATGGAATATTCTTCTCTTCAAAATGTTTTGTACAAGCATTATGTAAAGCTGTAGCCGTACCATCAACAACTGGTATTATACATAGAAAACTATCTTCAACATGAAAATCAACTGCAGTTCTTACAATAAGTGCCAAATGTTTAATTGATGATCTGTCTGTGCTCTCATCAACTACTAGTGAAAACTTATTTTTTGTAATATTTCAATTAATTGGTTTTGTTACCAGTAACATTTGTAACAGTAGCATGTAGAAGAAAATTACATGTTTTATAAAATATATTGTTACGACCATGATGGTACCGTGTAAGCGGAATTAGAACTTATCTCTATCAAAGATAAGGTTTATTGGCGATGCAAAGATTCTAACTAGCGCCTCTAGTGTCAAATTGTGAAGCTGTCTAAGAACGACACTTTGACAGTTTTCGTTACAATTAACGTCAGGGAAAAAATAAATAATAAATACAAATAAGATTTACGTGGCATTTTGCTGTTTAAGACAATAATTATGTTGTCAATAGTCGATGTAATTAATGCGTCTGCAGGATACACAAAACCAATGCGTTCTGGTGAAGAATTATTACGGAGTGGAATGGTGATTTCGGTTGGAAAAAAAGAGAAAAATAATAACGTAATTCATGTACAAGCACTGGTACTACGAACGTCGGGATTAAATTCCAAACATCCAGCCATTATAAAACTGTGGATAGATGTATCTCAAGATATTGGAAATAGATTAGTAAGTTGGTCATAATGAACAAGAAGTCACAAAGGTCTGCGATTGTCCTGCTGGAGCTTCAGAAAAATGTTAACATGTAGTGTGTAGCGCCACCTCGCCTTAGGTTAGGCTAGTATATAAGTTAATTAGTACGTAATAAAAGGACAGTCATGAGCTGAGCTGGCCAAACCTGGGTCCAGTTGTTAGCAAAATGCCCGAGATCCTTAGGTCCAGGTTGGCAGTTTATTGCATAAACAGATAAAGTGTACTGCGAACTGCAATGGGAAGCACTACCCAGAAAGCTCCCAGTAGACACAAGTGACCCAGATCACTCACCAGACCAATTCCAGGATCTGCTATGCCCTTTTACTCACCATGAGTTGAATACCTTCTATGATCAAGTTCAGGTGATGTATATTGCTTATTCGAAGAACAGAATTCAAACCCAGAGCAAAACTGTGACTTTGCAATGATTGAAAAGATAGCAGCGTATGTTCTAAACGTCAATGAGGAAAAGGAAGCAGTGTACAAGGGGCTGAAGAAACCCAGAGCCAGGGTTCTTCCCTGAATCGCATGAGTTTTCGCATAGTCTTCTAAAGCAAGCATGCCAGCTGCTAAAGATGAGATTCCGAACTCAGCTGGGTGATGGGTGGCTAGAAAACACTGAGGCACAAATAATAAAAGAATTGGTGAAAGCCACACATCACGAAGCTGTAGCAACCATGAAGGCTTCGGCCGATTTTGATCGTGCTGGTTCCAGAATGTTTGAAAAGTTAGAGAAGTTAGAAGAGGATGGCTATAGAAAACTGAACTCAGCCCAAGTCAACGCTGCGAAAATCCTCCTGACCCTCCATAGAACTGTGGGTTATGATCAGCTAACTGAAGCTCAGTGGGAGGAGGAGTTTAGAAGTATATTATCGGTATCTAATTTACAAGAGAAGGGTGTCCACGCAAGGGAAGGTCCTCTAGAGTGGTTAAATCATGTAAATGCCACGAATCCGTCGTCAGGGAACTGTCCAAAGACCCTGAGCTGCAACCTCTCTTAGTGGGAGATTACACAAGCATATTCCGGTCAGTCATGGAGGAAACAAAAGGCATTTGTTGTTATCTCTTCAAAAAGCAGCAGCACGCAGGACTAAGAGAAATCTACGTCCTGACACTAAGGTCAAGGCTCCTGCAACTACTACCTGAGGTGTGTGCTAGGGTGTTATGCAGCCTCTGTCCCGAAGAGGTGTTGACTCATCCAACTAAGAAGACACATGGATATGAACAACACAATGTCAATGTCATGAAACTAGGAGGAGCAGTGCATTCTGACACGGTGCTGCACCGTACGTCCTCTGAAGACAAATCTAAATGGAGCCAGGGAATGAATGTCACGGCGTTCGCACTAATCCTTACTGAACTCCTTCCAGAATACCTTGCTAAGGCGTGCATCAGAGTCTTTCATGCGTTCAGAAACAAAAGAGTGCTACTCCCAGAAGGGGTCACGAGGATGTTCATGAAGGACGTCATTTGGACAATAAAACGTATCAAAAGTTGAAGGACATCTTTTGGAGTGCCGAAAAGAATACCTTGTTCGACACTGTCAAGGGTCAACTCTTCTCCGAACTCCCACAGGAATGTGGCAGGGTATCCTTCACTATAACAGTAGCTTGCTCCACGTGTTACAATCAGTACATTACAAGAACACGGCCAAATTGTTTTTTAATGATGTGAACAGGAAAGTCATGGAAAAGGATGGGGTAGGCATTGCGTAATACACTTCTATTTCGGCAAATATGAGATCACTGAAGGGGTCATCACCGCAGATATGGAGAGTCCACACCTTCTGGTAGACCAAGAAAACAACGCCTCCGTGTCCTGGTGGCTACCACATTGGATACATACGCTTACCTTCCTGCAGTGTATCTGGACTACGCCAGGGCGGTTCCGTATATGTTGCATCTATCGGCAGAGAGGACCGACAGAGGCAACCGTTGCATGTGAGGACAGACCTAAACGAAGAAGAAAGGGTGTTTTGATAACACGTGTCTCTAGAGAAACCTAGAGTTAAAATAAGAATAGAATAGAAGCGAAATCATTTTCATTATTAGAACAGTACAAACGAAACTTGTCTAGCCCTTCGGGCTCTTTGACCGACTTAGATCCACAATCTCGTTCCCCTAAACATCGGAAATTGATTGTGCTACTGATATTGATAACATTGTCCATAGTTTTAATAGTAACTTCCATAGTCCGGAACGAGCAGAAATTAGTCAGCCTTGACACCCAACAATCGCTGATGCTTAAAAAGATTTGTGAGGCTACAGTTTCAAATTGCTAGTAACATGGACAACTTTAAAGACATAGCTGGAGATTAAAAGACTGTTACGTTGTCCAGATCAACGTTTCAGGCGCTGCTCCCAATGGCAGGCTCGGCTAGCTCTAGCCTCGGCGATTTGCCTCGCAATTTGCTTTGCAGGGCTGGATTACGTATCAGCCCAGGGAAGCAAACGAGAATTGTCAATGACGACCTGGAATACCCAGAGCCACCACTATCAGACATGTGTTGGGTACACGATAGACACCGTTGTGACAAATCAGGGAGCCAGGAGCACTCATAGGCCCACAATACTCTTCGACGGTGCACTCAATCAAGTCGTCGCCAAAATGACTTCATTAAACTGACACTTAGGAGACAGTTCCTGAACGGACAGGGGCGGTATATATCATCCCTCGGCCAGCCATTTTACACCTTGCCTAGTCTGTACTCAGCTAGAAGCTCACCGTATACTGACGCTCAGGCGGGCATCTATCGCTCTTGCCTACGATGAAGGACGCTTGACTAACGAGCCTCCCCTTGACATGCCAGGTGATTCCGACACAGGGGAGGTCACCCCAACAACGTCAACAACAACGGCTGAGACAAGTGGCAGCCAATATACAAGCGCGACCGCACCAGGCAAATCTAAAGCTGCTCTAGTCGTACCACTCAGATCAGTGCGAACTGTGGCAATGGCCTTTAAGGGTTTTAAGAAATCTGAACCACCTAAAAGCCCCGCAATGATTGCGATAGAGACTTACGCAACTGGCAACGACCGTGCGGCTACACAACCTTACATTAGCACCACAAGAGGGGTATTACACGGGATGTGTCATCAATACAAGAACTGGTGGCCTACGCTGCCCCATATAACGTGTCCCATGTAGACACAGCTCCCGCACTCGGAGGTAGATTGTACGTTTACCCGCTCTCCGAAGATGTGTGGAAATTCGACTGCCGCTATACGATATACGATGGCCGCTTCTTAAGACGCCAACAACGTGCCACCAGAACCAAAGCACGGATACATATAAGACAGACTCCAGAGGGAGACAGGCTGGCAGTCAGGGTCGCAGCAGTCACACTACCCGCGTTCGCATCTCATCTTAAGAACCTTGACCCTGGAATGGCGGCTCAGGGAAACAATGGAGACAGTGTGTCTGGTATGGACACGGACTGGGTCGCTATCCCGATGAGTTCAGACATGGTCGGCTGCCCATGGCTACTCGAGTATATTATGATGCATACGACCACTGAGATATGGTCTGGTAAGCTATCGATCCTATCCCACTCAACTCATTCTGGCGACCCTCGGAATGCGAAGGTCTACTCTACCGCGATGCCAGCGGCCCACCAGGTACACAACCCCGGCCCACGTAAAATACTTTTGGTAATGTTGGACGAGAACACTTACGCCCAGGCCTCAGATTTGACCTTGCCAGGCTTGGGAGCAATCCCAATATATAGGGGTGCCAGGATAGCACAGGGAGAGAACGCCTTTGGCACCTTTTGGCGCAACATAAACGAACACCTATACGGCCTTGTTACTGAGGCAGCCTTTCCATTGTCCTGTCAAAATATGATTAAGTGTCTGCAGTTCGAAGAGGACAATCTGTGCGTATCAATGGCTTTTGACTTGCCGTCACTTTAGCCGCTGAGTTATCATCCATCTTGCCCGAGTCACCCATGATGCATTCTGCTAACGAGGGTCGATATGCTGACGAGCTCTCTGGGGGATGGACCGTTGGGGCACACAATATGAACGCACGATGGCCCCGCCATGTTTGTTCAAATATAGATGAAGGTACTGAGGACAACATACGTAACCGAACGAGCCCAACGTAAGTAAATAGACAATAGTTTCATAATCTAATTTCAATTAGATCTATACTTAATATAATAAAGCTGAAGAGTTTGTTTGTTTGTTTGTTTGAACGCGCTAATCTCCGAAACTACTGGTGCGATTTGAAATAATTCTTTTTTGTTGGATAGTCCATTTATCGAGGAAGGCTATAGGCTAAATAACATTACGCTATGACCAATAGGAGCGAAGACAGAGCGGTAAATGTGTAAAAAACGGGGGAAAATATTCATTTTTGAAGGCTTTCTTTGCGTGCGCTGCGAAAACGGTTCAAGATACACAAAACATATGTATGAAAGAATTATTCCTCTATACATGATCTAAAAAAAAGTCCGCGACGGCATATGTCTATCTTTTAAGGTTTAGTCACAATGACCGTTTTTAGGGTACCAAATTTGGTCGAAATAATTTGTTTAAGTTGTATCAACATAATAATATTAAGGGGGTTGTAAGGGGTTAAAAGGGGGGTAAAAAGTTACTTTTCCACGCGGACGAAGTCGCGGGCGGCCGCTAGTTAAAAGATACATTTCAGCAGATAATCTTGCATAGCTTTACTCAACTCCTATTAGTATATGTAAGTTAGAGGAAAGATTCAATACAGTATGCATTATCGCGACCCTATAATCATCCCTTGCTTACAAAAAAAACGTGGCATTTTTCTAAAAATGTAATGAGTCTTAATTGGTTCACCATCCCTGCCCTAAGACGTAAGCTCTTAGAAGACCTATGAACGTACCTACCTACAAAATATTACATTAACAACTGACTGTAAACTAGTATGAGTGCAGGTAACTAGTGCTTCAAATTAATTTCCTTCCACAAGTCCGGGCCGCGGCGCAGGGCTGAAGGATTAATGCAATCAGCGACACGTTAAGGTTGCAGTCAGAGAAATGACCTAATAACATTAACTTTATTTTGTATATTTGAGGTACGATCTTCATAGGTAATATTTTGATCTTTTTGGTATCTGCATGATTTGGAGACTGATTTTTTGAACCTTCAAAGTTTATTTAAATTAATTTAATTGCAAAACAGATATAATATGTATAAGATATAATTACCAAGAGGTTGCATATGTTTATTTTTTGTTGTGTTAACTACGAGCTTGTTTATGCTATGGTATCTCTACCGAATCAAGATTGAACGAGTGGTAGACATCGGTCGAGCGATTATCGTCTGATAGCTATAACGATTTTAATGGGAATTTGTTCATTGGGGCGTGTCGACGAGTTCTGGAGCACGGGGATTTTAGGGATGCCGGAATTTCGTACCTTTATGTCTCGCGACAGGTACCTGCTCCTAATGAAATTTCTCCATTTTGTGGACAATTACGACATTCCGGACCAGGGGTCCGATCGTAAATTAGCTAAAATAATGCCCATGCTGACCTAACAGAAAGTTTCAGCTCGCTTACAGTCCTCGCAGAGAACTATCTCTGGATGAATCGCTGCTGCTCTGGAAAGGGCGTTTAAGCTGGGTACAGTGCATTCCGTACAAAAGCAGCGCGATTCGGAATCAAGAGTTACGAACTCTGCGAGGCTGTTACATTATTATTTATTATTATTATTTTTTACACCGGCAAAGGTAGTGCCGAAACCGAACCAGTGTCCGGCTTTAGGAGCAGTACGGCCAAGATAGTCTTGAAACTTACGGAAGATAACATAGGGAAAGGCCACGTCCTATACATGGACAATTTCTACAACTCGGTAGAATTGTCGCGATTTCTGAAGTCCCGTGCAACTGACGTCACTGAGCAAGTAATCACTATGCTGACGTTGTCGGGACTCTAAATAGAAGGCGACAAAAAACTCCAGCGGCCATCAAAGCTCTCGATGACCGCAGAGTCCCACGCGGCACCATGGTGAGTATGCACTGTGGTGACATCTCAGTCACTGCTTGGAAGGACGTGAAGTTGGTCACCACAGTGTCGACTTTCCACGACAACGGCGTCGTACAAGGCCATCGAGCATGGGAGGCTGTGATAAAACCGTCCGTAGTGGAGGAGTACAACAGGTTCATGGGGGGCGTAGACCTTAAGGACCAAAAGTTGTCCATGTTCCTCATGGAACGAAAGCGCGGTGTTAAGTGGTATATCAAAGTATACAAACGGTTATTAAATACAGGGTGGCGCAATAAAACGTGCATATTGCATCATCTTTTTTTGCGGGGTAGAAGGGGCGAGGGCGAGGGGAGACCGATATCGTTGGGTAGCGCGGTTCATGAAGTTTTAGTCACTATGAGTCACTTCGACGGGAAGCGTCGCGCATTTTGCGTGCGCGCATTTTACGAAAACTCTCGTTCGTACGTAGTTGTCAGGCGACTATTTTGTTCTGAGTATGGTGTACGGCAAATTAGGGAGGCTCCTAGTGCTAATTTAATTAAAATCTGGATAAAGCGGTTTGAAGAGACTGGATCGACGTCTAAACCACACGCAAAAGGTCGTCCACGCACATCTAGGACCGAAGACAATATTGAGAGTGTTAAGCAGTCGGTACGAGAAGATCCACAAATGTCTACTCGCAAGAGATCGTCTGTCCTAAACATATCGCGACGAAGTTTGCAACGAATTTTAAACTTGGATCTTAAATTGCATCCATACAAGCTGCAATTAACTCAAGAATTGAAAGACTTTGACTTCATAGCACGGCTCACATTTGCTAATGAAATACTCAATCGGTTTTAAAATTTTGAAAACATACTTTTCTCTGATGAGGCACATTTTCATAAGAATGGGTTCGTAAACCGCCAAAATTGTCGTTATTGGAATAGTGAGAATCCCAGACATCAAACATCAAAAACCGTTACATAGCCGTAAAGTGACAGTTTGGGCCGCAATCTCTGCCAAAGGAATAATTGGTCCTTATTTTTTTGAAAACGATAAGAATGATATTCAACTTAGAGCAGAGTTCACTAACTTCGAAAGTTAAATGAGTTTTGTGTCCATCAACATAAAATATAATAGGAAACTCTATACCATTTGCTACTAAATGTGGATGAAGTATATTTTCAATGTAGGACTTAAAGATTTCACTCTTCATCCATCCATTATCTGAGAGCCCTATTCCCCAATCAGGAGGTATTTTAGAGCGCAAGTCACTTGGCAAACGTTTCAATGGAAAAATGACAAGTGGTGGAGTAACTCTGCCATCAGCGCCAAATGTGAAGAGCACAGTAAGAGATGTTTTAGCAGGCGCATTATCAATCTCATATACGTTTTTATCTCCTTTTGCCGCTAATACTACCCCACTTTTTGGACACAAAAGGAAATTAGTCTCATCACCGTTGTAAACTCGCTTAGGATCGTTCATGACCTCTGCTAAATTATTGTCAAGGAGATATTTCTCTACGTCTTCAAACCATTTTTTAATATCAGCTTCAGCGACTGTTGCGCTTGAGGAAGTTACTGCCTCTGGAGTTCTGATTGAGATGTCTGGATGACGAGCTAAAAACAGCTTGTACCATTTTTCAACGAGTATTCAATTTTGAATGGATTTTGCCTACCGCTTTCCTTAAAAAAATCAGCAACACTAGCAATAAGATCGTCTTTCCTCTTTGGAAAGCCTTTTTTAGAATAGAATAGAATAGAAATCAATTTATTCAATGACACAAATATTACAATAGATAATTACATGATACACATAAAAAATAAAAAATTGGTAAAAATAAAATCAAATATCAAAAACAAAAATGTGTCACCGAAAAGGTTTGCACTCAGCATATGCCGAAGGGTCGAGGTGACGCTTCGACGCTGGTCTTCCGTGCAAGCCTCGCGTGGTGGAGCACTAGGTACGTCTTATAAAAACATTTATAGCATAATAATTTATTTTTGCTGCAGTCTATTAACCAGTTTTTTAGACTTAGCTCTTCAGACATTGATAAGGCAGTTGATGGACCAGGACGAAGTTTGTTACCAGAGAACTTTGTCCTAAACTGCAACGTTGATCTAGGCACCTTATAAGTTTTCGAAGCAAGTTTCTTACTCATGCCACTTCGTATTGCCTGTAAGGCATTTTGAACGTTTTCTTCTGTATACTTTTTTCGTCGTTGCACTCCTCCCTCAACATGTTTTTAGCTGGTTTCTTTGGCTTCATCTTCAATACCTAAAACCAATTATTGGCATGCTTTTACCAATTACTGGCATTACTGTCAATAATTAGATTTCTCACCATTGGCATCGGGCTAACATTTGGAAATCTTATAAAAAACAAAGATTTATATGAATGGATGAGGAAAATAAGTTATACATTTATGAAAATAAGATACAAGATGCAATAAAAAATTTGATAGCAAAATCCAATTTATTGGCATTGTGTCAACAAATTAGAATTAGGTTTGATTGATTTACCAATTATTGGCATAGCAATAAATTAAAAACTAGCAGATCAAACTGCAAAATGCCACCAAAAATACGTAGATTTCTTCATACGGAGTTATAAACATATTGAAAATCATGGATAATCAAAATAATTACCTTATAAACAAAGGAAACAGAGAGCCACTTACCTTAACAAAATCTTAAGAAACAACCCACGTAACAGAAAACTTGTTGCGACCTGAATGAAGTTTTAAAGTTTGACATCTGTTTAAATTAACTGACGTTCAGTGTTGCCAATTTATAAAGTAAGAAAACATTTATTGACTACAACATTAACACAGACAAAAAGACAAAACAAGGGAAACAGAAGTTGCGGCCAACAAGGTTCAGCCTCAGCTTGATGCTGCAGCCGCCGCGAGCAGCTGCTGCAGCGCTGGTTTTCAGGCTGGACCTTGAGTGACGCCATAAGTTTATAATAATATATAAGAGTAGACGTGCACAAAACAACAGATACAGAGCAAAAAAAAAATATAAAAAAATAGGACAAAACAAAACAACATAAATTACAAAAAATACAGGATCAACATAACACAAATGCGAAGCAAAAAATTAACAAACAAAAAGCAATAGGGCATGTTACCCTATATATTTTAATTAAAGATTTTAATGTCTTATATTTACGAGTAGGTATCTCTTTTAACTAAATACACGATTTTCATAAGAATGTTTTTTAAAAAGTATAAAACATTTTAAATAGCCAGGATTTTACAATACTTTGGATTTCACCTTATTTTTTTTTTAAACAAGAGGTTATTGAGACGACGTTTCAATAGGTAATATCTTATAGTACGAACTTATTATTTTATGAGTAATTAACAAATCAGTCTTATCTTTACTGTATAAGGTATACCTTCATCATTGCACTTAAAACGGCATTATTCTTAAATCTAATAAATTGTGTCCTTTCAAATAACATAATTCGAAAACTAGACTTAAGTATTTAAAACAATTGCAAAATTAAAAGGTAGTATTTAAAAAAAAAAACAATCAAAACATTTTCATAAATCTAAAAAAAAATTGTATTTCTTGAAACTATCTATGTAGTACAAACATAATTATTTAGTCCAATCTAGGGACTTCTTAAAATTATCTAAATTTAACATAAGCCCTCATCAGACGACAATTCCTCATGTATTATTTTCCTTCCTTCTATTTCTTTTTCTACTTCCATCATTAATGATTTATTGATTTCAATATTTTCGATCTCATGTATTTGACCTTGTGAATTTTTGCTTGTAGATGGTACCGGTTCGTTTTTTTTTAATTGCGGCATTCTGGCTCTTTTGTTTAATTTTTCGAACTCGTTTACTTGAAGATCTTAGGTCTTTCATGGCCCTTCTTTTAACAGCATTTTTCAAAGATAATTTAAAGAACTTTTCGGTTTGTGCCATGGTGAATGTAGGATCCCATGAACGTATCATATCACAAAAGAAATGAATAAAGTTCTTAAAATCTTTTAACGGGATCTTCGAAACATCTATATAACATTTACACAGAAATTCACGTGAAATCATTGAGTCGAGCAGTTTGTAGGCGTATGTTATGCCATTACCTTCACAGGGTTGAAACAAAAACGATAACTGTTTCCGTAATTTTGATTTCTCCGCTTTATCCATTAGAGTTCTTTCTAGAACTTCAAGGTGTTCTTTATCGTCAATCACTTCAAGTCGGAACGACTCATTTTCGACTGGGTTAACGTCTTTTAATAAGACAACATGGGGCGTTGTCTGTTGATCAATTTTCCCTGTAATTGTTGCTAAGCCTTCGCTGATTTGTACAGACAACATTGCGACCTTCTGTGTGAGTTTTTGCATATTTTCATTGATATTGTTTAGTATTAAGGCATTGATTCCAAGTCTTGTGTCAATAGACGATAAAGTAATTGAAGTAAAACATGAACTGTATATGACAATGATTGATGGGAAAGTTCCTCAAGTGTTAACGAACACACCATCCAGTGCTACGTGCACTGTTTGTGGAGCAACTCCCAGACAAATGAACGATCTGTTAAAAGTTAGAACGAGAGTTGAAAATGACAATGCATTTAAATACGGATTGTCGACACTACACGCATGGATAAGATTAATGGAAATGATCCTCCATATCTCTTACAATTTAGGTTTTGAGAAGTGGTCTGCAACAACTCCAGAAAACAAGAAACTTAAAGACGACAAGAAAAAACATGTCCAAAAACGTTTCCGAGAAGTGCTTGGTTTCCACAAAGATAAACCACGTCAAGGTTCCGGTAATATAACTTTTTGTTTATAATTTTTTATCGAAAAATATATAACTTTTAAAATAATGATGTTTAATTTATTTTATTACCTAGATATCAACTAACACGTGAAAAAAATCAAGGATTTCAATAAAAAAACAACAGAGTTATTGAATTTTGAGATGGAGAATACCATTTGGTCCCATAGTGCAGCGTCTGAAGGATTACGGTATCTTGATCAACAGTACACCTCCAAGTGCAAATTTGGTCTATCTGAGATCACTTTCTTAGGCTATCAGGTGTCAGCTGCTGGAACCAAGCCTTTGGAAGTTTGGACGCCAAGGTTGCAGCTATCCAGGACTTCAAGCCCCCAAAAACTGTCAAGGAGCTCCAGCGTTTCCTCGGTATGATTAATTATTACCGTCGCTTCATACCAAACGCCGCGCAGATTCAGGCGCCTCTTACAAACACGCTTGCTGGTTCACGCATCAAAGGTTCGCAGCCGATTACTCTTACTCCGGAGATGGTTAAATCTTTTGAAGACTGCAAATCATCACTCTCTCAAGCCACGCTTCTTTCACACCCAGACTCATCTGCAGAACTTGCCATAGTCACGGACGCTTCGGATTCTGCTATAGGAGCCGTGCTACAGCAACGGAAAGGTGAAGTCTGGCAGCCCTTAGCATTCTTCTCTCGTAAGCTTAAGGACTCCCAGAAGAAGTACAGCCCGTACGATCGAGAGCTGCTGGCAGTGTACGAGGCCATCAAGTACTTCCGCTATATGGTTGAAGCCCGAACATTCTCAGTGTTTACGGACCATAAACCACTGTCTTTTGCTTTCCTGCTCAACCGGGACAAATGTTCGCCGAGACAGTACAGGTACCTCGACTTCATTAGTCAGTTTACGACGGACATACGGCACATACCTGGAACCGACAACGTTGTCGCAGATGCTTTGTCTCGAGTTGAAGAACTAACCAGCACTATTGACTTCCAAGCTTTGGCTCGATCTCAAGAGGAAGACCCTGAGTTACAAGACCTACTCAGGAATGGGTCAGCCTTGCGCCTAGAGAAAGTTCCTTCTAGTCAAAGTACCACTCCTGTATACTGTGACACTTCACAGCTTTCTCCCCGTCCGTACATTACACCGGAATTCCGCCTGCAAGTCTTCATGGGAGATCTTTACTAGAAACCAGTTCACTCTTAACCTCTCAACAGTTAGATCACTATTTCAACGGAGACGAGGGGGATACTCAAGAGGTTGATCAAATAGAGTACAAATACAAATACTACTGTTATTACTGTGTAAACGAACATCCTGGTTCGTATGACATGAGGTACGAGGGGAGGTCAAAAAGTTCGCGGAATGGAGGGGTTGGTGGGGGTAGGTTTACTTGTCCAGGTAGGCACTAATTGAGGAACTCATTAATAGTATATATATCAAGTTTGAACCTAATCGGGTCATTAACTTTTGAGTTATCGACCTGCAAACAACTAAATCGGGAAGAAGTCAGCCAGTATGGAGAAAATTGAACATCGTGCCGTTATTAAGTTCCTTACCAAGCAAGGAAAATCCGCTCAGACGATTTTTCAAGAGCTGTTATAGGTTTACGGGGACTCTGCCCCTGGTAAAACCATGGTTTACAAGTGGCATGGTCTTTTCAAACAAGGAAGAGACTCCATTAAAGAGCCCCTGGTAAAACCATGGTTTACAAGTGGCATGGTCTTTTCAAACAAGGAAGAGACTCCATTAAAGACGACCCCCGCTCCGGACGGCCAATTGAGGCCACCACACCTGAAATCGTCGAAAAAGTAGAAAAACTTGTATTGGAAGATGCCCGCCTGAAGAAGAAGCAGCTAGCAGCAATGGTTGGAGTATCCGAATCGAGCATTTTAAACATCCTACATCATCATCTTGGGATGACTAAGGTCAGTGCAAGATGGGTTCCGAGAATGCTCACACCACTTTAAAAACGCGAGCGTGTCGAGTGTTCTCGCCAGTTTTTAGAGCTCTGTGGAGAGGGCAAGGAAGAAGTTATGGCCCGGATTGTTACTGGAGATGAAACCTGGGTTCACCACTATGAACCTGAGTCGAAACAAGAGTCGATGCAGTGGCACAAAAAAGGTACACCTCCTCCAAAGAAATTCAAAGTGTCACAATCGGCCGGGAAGATCATGGCGACTGTCTTTTAGGATACAGAAGGTATTTTACTCATTGATTATAAAGAACGTGGTGTTACTACAACCGGACAATACTACCCTTCTCAACTAGAGAGATTGAAAGAAGCCATCAAGGAAAAAAGAAGAGGAAAACTTGCAAAAGGTGTGCTCCTTTTGCACGACAACGCACCCGTTCACACGTGCCATGTTGCGACGGCTGCCATTCACCGGTGCGGCTTCGAACAACTGAACCACCCGCCCTACAGTCCAGACTTAGCCCCTAGTGACTACTACTTATTTCCAAAAATGAAGAAAGAGCTGCGTGGAAAAAAATTTGGCGATGATGAAGAAGTCAAGTCGGCAATTTCGGCTTATTTTGACACAAAGGACAAATCATTTTTTTTCGATGGTATAAACAAATTATTTGAGCGATCTGAAAAATGTATTAGGGTTAAGGGCGAATACATTGAAAAGGAAAAATAGTTTGGTGTTTAATTTCAACCTATATTTAGTAACAAAGCTTGATGTACAATGCATAACAAGGATAAAAAGTAGAGAAAAAAAAAAACATTTACACATTGAACTTACCTACCTATTTGTAAAAGATTAAAATTAAGTAAGTAAGCATGTGTGTCACAGCAATGCGAATGTACTCGTGTGGGATGTCCGCAGCGACTATGATCCGGCGGAGAGGGACGCGGGTATTCTCACGGAGATAGCAGCTATAAACGCCTTACTGTTAGATAGCTCTCTAATCAAAAAGTTCTTTCTGATACAGATTAAAGTTAACCTGCATCACATGGAAAGCTATTCGCTTCCCGAAGGGGGCAGGTTTTACCCGCAGCCTTTCACGCTGGAAAGGGATGTGTTCGAGCTTAGATACGTCTGCTTTTTGCCCTCTGATAAAAATTTGTCCTACTTCTCCGCGACCGCAGCAATGCGTCAGGGAATGTAAGCCCTGCTCACTGAGCTGACTGAAGGTTACGATGAAGCCACGGAAGATTCGTTACTAACAAACATCATATGTTCCCGATTCCGACAGATTGATTTTATACTCGAGAGCGCATCGATCACGTGTGAAATGGAAATCATACTGAGTGCCTAGTACGAGTTACACAAATTCATTCGAGTGACTTTACCATCGCGTTAATCGAGCTAACGTCAAACGCATCGAGTGTCGAAAAGGTCCGAGTACGAGTTACAATAAATGTTTACTTCTCTAATAACGTTTGCTCACCGTGAATGGTGAGCGGAATTTTTTGTTATGTTGGTATCACGTCGGCTTGTGTAAATAAACCAACCATATTTGGAAGTACATTTTGTCTTAGCTAGCATAAGGAAATAGCTGTCTATTAAAATTGTTAGAGTAATAATCATGCATTGTCAAACATAATCAAAATAAACAAACAAACTTTCTTGTAGAGTTGGACTGTTTTGGTGTTTTCTATAAATTAAAAGTTTTAACAAAAAGTGCATTACGATGAAGACAAGTGCGGCTCAATTTGAACTAATGATTACTTTTATGGAGCAGTAAGTGATTTTTAATACTGTAGCTAATAAGTACATAGTACAAGTTAGGTACTTAAAAAGTTTTTAAGATGTGGAATTTCTTTATAACTTAAAAGTGTAACTTTTGGCAACAATTAGCCATTAAAATGTATATTTAATACTACTTCTAAAATAAGGGTTAAATGCCTGTTTTATTGTTATACCTGTTAAAAAGTTTTTAATTGCATTTACCTACTTTTATAGGCATGGGGACCTCAGCAAGCCAGCCTCCGATGCCAATGGTAAATTGAGGACTTTAAGAAGATGGGAACAATTAACCCAAACACTAAATAGTGATGGAAGTGGTGATACCAAGACCACAGATAAATGGAAAAAGGTTTGTGAATTTTCTTCTTCTTTCCTTCATTTGGTATGGTTTGCATGTTGAAAAGGCGGGGCTAATGGTTAAAAAAACTTAATATTGTGCTAATGGTTCAAGGTGTGGAGTGATTACAAAAATAACACAAAAAAAAAGGCTGCTCGTATCCACAGAGCAGCTAGAGCTACCGGTGGTGGTCCAGCTGATCTTAGCAAACTATCAGATTTAGAACAAAGAGTTCTAAATCTGATAGGTATAGATGTGGCAACAGGCTGTGATGAGTATTTATAAATAAAAGGCACAAATAAATTAAATTAAACAACTATAATCAAATTCTTAACTACAGAGTAACCTACTTATCCTAACTGTACTATGGCACCTAACTATTACCTAAGAACTTAATCTACACTACTTAATTATAACTATGAATACTAAAAATAACTTATTATCTAAATCCTAATCTAAGTTGGACGCCAGGAGGGTTTTCGTAGATGTCCAGAGGAACCCTGCCAATCCGAGTGTCGGTGCCGGCTAGCTCGCGACAATAGTTTGTTGAAATTACCAGCTGGTCGATCCCGCTGGTTAGATATTACATCCACTGGCTCTTATTGTGTAATGCCAGATTTCCTATAGAAGGGCCAAGAGAATTTCGGTACGCTAAAACAATAATTTCACATGAATTCCTATTATTTACTTGACCTACACTATCGAATTCATTAAACCTAAATAAAATATAAAATTACATACCCCTTCCAATAAAATGCACTACACACAAATCAAACAATGACTGCAATGTTAATTTCACCAACTAATTACATATTATTTCCTTAATATTTTAATTTAGATGAACTGCCTCTAAGCGGCCTCTGAGCACGAATGTCTCGAATCTTCGATTCGTTCACCTTACCTTTGTCGACAATTTCTACACCAACCCTCGAATAATTAGTAATTATTAACGTCTTAAAATATTTAAATCGGACAAGTAAAGTATTGACGAAAAACTAAAATAACATTTGCCGAGCTGGATTCGAACCCACGTTTCTAAGGATCGTACCCGACGCTGTGACCATTACACCAGGCAGTCATTACGGAGATGCGCGAAATTGCCAATCAGTCTCTTCTATGAAATTACGTCCCAAGCTTATTGTATGGTACTAAGGTTCAATTTAGCACCTTTGCCTTTTGAACCATTACAATATCCCTCTTCCTCTTCAAAAAAAAATTGAACGTGATTAATCAACGAAAATTTTAATTTTTTTTTTTTTTAAATCATTTTATTCAAATAACATAGCACTAATAATTTATAATGACTGAATATCTAACCTTACTTAATTCTAAACTATGATTGTAAAATATTTTATGCTTTAACTTTTACTGTAGTGTTTTAAATCTTTTGCATGCCATGAACCTATGTCTTTACCAAAAGCATTGTTCAACCGAAATACATTAGCAGACCCTTTATTGACGATAATCGCTTTTTCGTATTTTGGTGCTAATTTTGCCATGAATTTATTATTAGCATTTGATAGAGGTTTAGTTCTTTTCCATACAATGTCTCCTACTTTAAATTCAACTGATCTACGTTTAGCGTTATAAAATTTACTATTGACTGCATGAGCTTCTTTCATTCTTTTTTGAACATCTATATAGATGTCATTACGTTTCTTAATTTGCAACAGAAATTCCCCAACATTGCACGTAATTTGTTTATTTGGCTCCAATTCAGTACTGTTCAGTTTCAGCGGCTTGAGATCAGTTTCTCTTCCGAAAAATAAATATGATGGCGTGTATCCCGTTGCTTCATGTATGGTAGTCCTAATAGCATGAGCAAATTCCTGGAGATGAAGGTCCCACTCGTTGTGCTTTTTGGATTTCATATACGAAGCAATCATAGTTCCAACCACTCTGTTTACACGCTCCGTAGGGTTACTTTGTGGATGGTAGTATGGAGTGTACCACAACTGGACATTATATTTGTTTGCTAATTCTTTGAACATGTGAGACTCGAATTGCTTCCCATTATCACTTATCATGTAATCTGGAGCCCCATATAACAGAAATTGATTCTCCATTATCTCACATATTTTCTCAGTTTTGCCAGTTCTTAAAGGGAAAAGGAGAACAAATTTACTAAACCAACAGGTAACGACTAGTAGCATAGTATTACAATTTTTGCTTTTTGGAAAAGGACCCATTAAGTCTAACGATATTACTTGCCAGGGCCTATTGACATCCCTATGTTTTCCCATCAGTCCTGCCGGACGCTTCTGACTGACTTTAAACTTAGCACATGTCTCACAATTGCGTATAAATTGTTTAATGTCCGGAAGCATACTATGCCAGTAATGATGTTGCTTTACTCTAAATAATGTTTTTCTTACACCAAAATGCCCTGCTGTCGCATTATCGTGACACTGCTTTATGACTTCTTTGCGAAGGCATTCAGGTACATACAATTTCCAATTTTCATTGCCATCGCTAGGATACTGCTTCAAATTTACTTGTCTATAGAGTAAATTGTCTTTAGTCATCCAATTGTTATTGCTCCTACCTATGGCAATGTTTTTAATTTTATTTTTATACCACTCATCCTTGTGTTTATCAAGTATTTCTATGACGTTTAACTCTGATGCTTCCACATCCTTCGATATTGCACGAGATAGAGTATCTGGCACAATATTACATTTCCCCGGCCTATGCACTATGTCAAAGTCAAATTGCTGTAATTTCAGTGACCATCTGGCTAACCTCCCATGAGGGTCTTTCATTTTATGTAACCACTGTAATGCACTATGGTCCGTTACGACGGTGAAATGAGTACCATCAATATATGGTCTGAATTTTTCAATAGCATATACTACACTCAGCAGTTCTCTTTCTGATGTAGAAAATTTCTTTTCCCGATCTGTAAGTTTGCGACTTAGAAACGCGACCGCTTGTTCCGCCTTGTCAGTTTTCTGACAAAGAACTGCACCCACTCCATTACTTGAGGCATCACATTGAATTATAAATGGCTTAGAGTAGTCAGGACACGACATGACTGGTGTGCTTGTCAGCATTGTCTTTAATTTTACAAATGCTGACTCTGCCTCTTCAGTCCACTTAAATGTCTTTTTGCCTTTAGTGAGATCATGTAATGGAGCCGCCGCCAAGGAAAAGTTTTGAACAAACCTCCTATACCAACTGGCTAAACCCACGAAACGCTTAAGTTCTGTAATGTTTTTAGGTCTTGGAAAGTTCAAGATGGCCGCTACCTTGTCAGGATCCGTTCTGAGACCATCCTTATCCACAATGTACCCCAAATAACGTAAACTTGGTCTTGCAAATTTACATTTATCGGTATTTACAGTAATGTTAGCATCTTTCAAAATGTCAATCACCTGTCTTAAGGTTTTAATATGGCTTTCGAACGTAGATGTACAGATTACAATATCATCTAAATATGCCCACACATTGTCCTCAACCGAATGAAACAACAAATCCATTAGTCGTTGTTGTGTTTGTGAAGCATTAACCAAACCGAACGGCATGACTTTAAAATGAAACAGCCCGCGTCCTGGCACCGCAAAAGCTGTCTTTTCTTTGCTGGAGTCATCAAGAGGTATTTGCCAAAATGCTGATTTTAAATCTAGTGTGGTCAAATACCTAGCATTACGTAAATTATTCAGTATGGTCGCAACTCTAGGAAGTGGGTACGTATCTCTTACTGTTACTTTATTTAATTGCCTACTATCTAAACACAGTCTGTTGGATCCATTCGGTTTTTTTACAATTAAAACTGGAGAACACCAAGGGCTATAAGAAGGTTCCACTACATCTTTTTCTAACATAGCATCTAGCTCTTCCTCTATTTGTTTTTTTATTGCAGGCGAAAAATTAAATTGTGTACAAACTAATGAAATGAAAACTGTTTTATGTTTTATTAACGTTGTTTTATTATAATCCGTTTGCTTGCACGTTACATGAGAGAGAAGTAAATTAAAGACAGTTTGACCAACCGTAACAAAAAACTTAATAACTAACAGTACCAACTTAATATTATAATTTGTGTTGCCATATTATTCTAACACCCCCTCTCAACACAAATTAAAGTTTCTTAGAGATTCAATATTCAAATACATGGAAAGGCAACTTTAGCCTACAGCTTAGCATTAATAATTTCTTAAGTTTGCTACACCACATTTGTTTAAATGTTTCAAGATCAATTCCTTACTTACAACTTTGGTTAATATATCTGCAGGTTGCTCATCAGTCTTTACATACTTAATACATATTTTATTTTCTTTCACTAGATCTTTTACAAAATGGTATCGAATGTCTATATGTTTCAATCTTTTAATAATATCAGAGTTTGCATTTATTATTGCTGACTGGTTGTCACAAAATATATTAACAGGGCAAATATTTTCACATGTAAAATCAGACAATAAATTTATGAGCCAAGATACATCACTAGCAGCCATACTCAATGATACATATTCTGATTCTGTGGAAGATAGACTTACTGAGGCTTGCTTTTTAGAGCACCACAGAACCAAACAATCTGACAACTTGAACATATAACCAGAGGTGGACTTTCTATCCAACACATCTCCCGCCCAATCAGCATCACAAAACCCTTGTAAACTAATATCTTTACATTTAAAAACCAATTTGTAGTTCAATGTATGTTTAGTATATCTCAACACTCTCTTTAATGCTTTATTTAATTTTACAACATTTTTCTCCCCTTTATAAGCCCCTTCTGGCAATTTTAAATAAACATCTGTATCTATATCACCATACAAAAATGCCCCAGTGACATCCATTTGGTATATTGGTAAATTTAAATGAGTAGCTATCGCGACAAAAACTCTAAAGGTTGAAAGCTTTGCAACAGGAGCATAAATTTCACCTAAATCAAAGTCACTATCTTGTTCAAACCCCCTAGCCACTAGTCTAGCTTTATATTGGTTGTTACTATTCCCCTTGAACTTAAAAACCCACTTGCTACTTACAATATTTTCACTCACTGGTGCGTCGCTAAAAACCCAAGTATTATTATCATTTAAGGTTTGTAATTCTTTCTCAATTGCCTCTTTCCACTTACTTGCATCCTTCCTTCCCATAGCCTCTTTGTATGTAGTAGGTTCCCTCTCTTTACTTTCAACATTATGGCATTGATAAAAAGATGTCTGCTTCCTCACTCTCCTACTCCTACTCCTCTCTTTCTGAGCCTCTGTTTCCTCCCCCTCTGAAGATTCATCATCGCATGGTTCATATTCACTATGAGACTCGCTCTCCCCTGTAGATTCTTCATTGAGCCTGGTGAGCGAATCGCTTGTATTTTGAGTTCCTCTGTCTTCGGTCACCTCACTCACTTCTGTTGTCTCTAGAGTTTCAGGTTGAGTGAATTGCCCATTCAAATCTAACATTATCATTGGTTCATTCTCTTGTAAACCACCTCTTGAGGTTTGTGATCTGAGAAAGGATTCCAAGATCTTCCTTATAAGTGCCAAAAATACAGTGGAACATGACTTGTGATGCCATTTCTGTCGTCATGCAAGTCTTTGTCGTGAATCTCTTTGAAGCATCTGTTTTTATTTTATCATGCAGTACTTTATAGAGGTAGTAGCCTCCAGATCCTGTTAGGCTGAAAAATTCCAGGAATTCTTCTCTTCTCTGTACGGCAATGAAAGTATATGCTCGATATAAAAAATTGATGGGGAAGAACATTCTGGTTGCCTGTCTGGCAGTGGTTATGAGGAGGATCTCTGCAATCAGATTACAGAGGACGGCAGTATCCACAGTTCTTTTCTGTGATCTAGTGACAGCTATGATATCATCGATACATGGTATGTGGGACATGGCCCTTTTCACAGCACCTTCGTATTTATTTCGATATTTGTCTTCAGTCCTCAACATGCTTAAAAAAGCAGTCATGGGCCCCATGGATTGGACCATGCTGGATCTCTTCTCTGGTGGAAATGTGCTGCCCTCCAGTAAAACATGATGAGCCCCGTTTAATCCATATTTCGAGACTGGAAACATGATTTGCGTGTCCCCATCTTTCTTTACAGGAAAATACATATGGCCCAGCCTAAGTTCTGCCATTCTGAGATTAAAGCCTGAGAAAAAGTCCATGAAAGGCCCTATCGTTCCGATCCATTCCCCTGTTTCAGAATCAGACAGTGCATAGCTGAATCCAGCCGACTTAACAAGGCCTTCCCAAATTTCCAATTGCACAAACAACGCCATTTTTGAGAAATTTGCACGAGCTGTCATCTGTCATTATGACATATCCCCGGTCAGCGGCGCGGTTCACAGAGAATAAATTCGTCTTTAAGTCAGGAACGAACAACACATTGTCTATTGTCGAGTCAATCCATTCACTTCCGTTATTGACTAGCACCGCCATCTGTCCATATCCTAACACACTAATGGCCGCACCGTTACCCACTATTACCGATTTTTGTGTAACACTTTGAAATGATGAAAACAATGAACGATCGCGGCACATATGCTCACTAGCCCCAGAGTCAATTAGCCACTTTGATTCTTCGTATTGTTTATGCACTGAGTCCGACACAATAAACGCATTACTCATCTTCTTGTTGTCCTTTGACCTTTTAAAACGACACTGTGCTTTGTAATGTCCGATTTTGCCACAGTAAAAACACTTATTATCGTTCACCTTTTTCTCACTATCTCTATTACTTGGGCAATCTGATTGAAAATGTCCCGATTTACCGCATTTATAACACTTATAGTTTCTTTTAGCTACAAACGCTGATGAGGGCGGTGTACTATCCTTTTCTTTCAGTCTCTCCTCCTCGATTAGCAGCCTAGCCACTAGATTATCAAAAGTCTGTTTGTCTTCTGGAGCTGACTCCCAGGCCGAAACAAAGTGTTTGTACTCGCTCGGTAAACTCATTAACACTTTAGTTATAGCGAACTTATCTGAAACTTCCTCGCCCAACTGCTTTAGTTGATTTTGAATTTCCTGTATCTTAGACAAGAATACAGACATTTCAGTGCCTTTTTCATATTTAAACTGGAAAAATCGCTGTTGGATAATGTGTATACTTGTCTCAGATTTCTGCTCGTATATACTGAGAAGCTTCTTCCACATTTCAAACGCAGTTGTACATGTGACAAGATGTAGCATTACATCTTCAGACATCCTTGTCACTAGAAGTGTTTGAGCTTTAGCGTCCTTCGTCTCCCAAGAATTTCGATCAGTAGCATTCTCAGGTTTCACAGTTCGTCCTTCTACAATATCCAGCCAACCCTGACCCCTCAAAAGTACGGTCATTTGGAATTTCCATATATTCCAGTTTCGAGCTCCTTCCAGTTTCATGACATTACTCGCGATATTTATTGGATTTGCTTCCATGGCGCTGTCCTTCCTTGCTATTTATCAAGAGCAAGTAATTCCTTCTCGACGAAAATTTTATTGCCGCGTTCAGGTCTAACCTCACTTTTCGCCGATATAAAAAAATAACGCTCGATGTTATCACTGATTCTACTTTACTTTACTTTACTAACAGGTATGCGCCTCTGGGCCCATAACCTGTACAAACTAATGAAATGAAAACTGTTTTATGTTTTATTAACGTTGTTTTATTATAATCCGTTTGCTTGCACGTTACATGAGAGAGAAGTAAATTAAAGACAGTTTGACCAACCGTAACAAAAAACTTAATAACTAACAGTACCAACTTAATATTATAATTTGTGTTGCCATATTATTCTAACAAATTGCTTCCTATATACCGGTTTGCTGTCCCCAGTGTCAATACTATGCTTGATAATCTGTGTTCTCCCTAAACCACTGCCAATTGTATCTTTCATGTCTGCCACCAATACTCCTAATTCTCTATGCTGTTCCTCCGTAAGATTATCCTTAGATATAATTACCGACTCATTTACATTAATTGTCTCAATATCCGCAGATTTTTGAATTATTTCACTATTAAATTTCATAATTATACCAAATACATCAAAAAAATCTTTACCTAATATCATATTCTGTTGTAAGTGCGACATAACAAACATAGGTACCACCTGAAATTGATTGTCAAAACCTACTGGAGCATCTAAAATTTCAACTATGTCATGCTGTGCCCCATCCGCGGTAGAAACCCGAGTATCTTTTGATGTATGTGATTTAAGACCCAGTTTCCTTAAAGTTTTTGCAAATTCTTTACTTATAACTGTACGATTTGCTCCACTATCTAGTAGACCGGCATACAAATTTCCTAAAATATCTACCTTAACGTAACATCTATTATCATTTTGCTTACGTAAAATTACTGGACATATTTCTCCTACTTGTGAGAAATGTTTGACAGTACTGAGCCAATCCTGCCACTCAGCACTATCTCTAGATAGGGGAATGTTCACTTGGCAGGATTTGGTGAACCTTCCCCTTCGGCGTTTCCCTTACAAATGCACTCCTTTGACACCACACCAAATCTACCGCATCGATAACAGAAAAGCCGTTGTTTAGGTACCGTACACGCTCTAAAAACATGTCCTGTTGCACGACAATTCCAGCACCTTTTGCTTCCGCTATCCATCATACAAATCTGAGGAGTTGCCTCAAGGGTTGTTACATCATGATGACTACTATTGTGACTCGACGCCTGGTTAATCTTATACGCCAAATCAGGTTCTAAACGATAAGTTTCATTTTGAGGCTCCTTGAACCTATCGCAATTTATTTTAGTGCGTTCAATAATTCTCAAGGTATTTACTAACTCACCAATGGAATAAAATTCATCGCGGCATACAGCACGTTGATAATATGGCTGAAGATTTTTTAAAATAATCATTATTTTCTCACGTTCAGTAATTTCTCTGGGTAATCTATTAAACATATTTTGCATAACTGAAATATAAATAATTACTGATTCGTCCTTGCCCTGAGTTCTTTTGTTAATTTCTTCTGTTAATTCCTCCTGATAATAAGGTGACTGAAACGTTCTCTTTAAAGATAACACTAACTCGTCCCAATTTTTAATATAAACTTTGTTTGCTCGGTACCAAATTAAAGCATCTCCCTCAAAAAAATCAATAGCATAACGCCACAAATCCTCATCTGAAGCATTTCTAGCATCCTTAATTTCATTTATTCTTTCTATGAACGCATTAACACTTAGTTTATCATTACCGGTAAACCTAATACCCCACTGACTTAAAGGAACCAGTTTCCTCTTTGTGAAATTGTCTTCTATCGTAGAAGTTCTAGTCATCCTTGCCAGCTTTGAGAAATGTTGACTTAATTGAGCATCCTCCACATCATCCATCTTACAATCAACATTTTTCTCCTGTACCGAACTTTGCTTCAATTTATTAATTAACTGCTCCCCAAAAGGACCTAAAGTCTCTTGTAAAATCTTTTTGTCGTTTGTAGTTAAATTACCCTCATCTACTGCATCATCTTTACTCTCTAAAGTTGCTAACAATAAATCACATTTTCCTATTAATTGTTTAACTAACTGTTGTTCATTTTCATCAGTCGTAATGATAAAGTTAATTCTATTTTGAACGTGATACAGTCTACTAACCAATCGCCTGAACAAAACTTTATCTGGTTTTCCGTCAATTTCCGTTATATAAGAATTTAAAATTTCTACCTTCGCAGAACAAATTTTCAATTCTTCAGAAGGATTTTCAAAACTTTGCTTCGGGGCTTTAATTTCATACAAGGTTTCACCTGATTGTTCTGTTTCTAACATTTCCGTCAACACTTTCTTTAAAACCGAAACATAACTTTTAATATAAATTCCGCGCGACGCAAGTTCGAACTCCAACTCATCTTTAAGTAAGAATTTCGGATCCATATTTCCTAATGTAGAAATTGTCAACTTACAAAAATAATTTAAAAAAAAAATCAACAAATAATATAACAAATATACACACACAATATCTTACTCACAATAAATAACGCCTAATACTACTTACAAAAGTACCCCCTCAAGCAGATAAACCAAAAATAAAAATATATTTATTGAAAAACAAAATAAGTGCCTTTAAATATTAATTATTTTACGCTGGGCGCCATTGTGATGAGTATTTATAAATAAAAGGCACAAATAAATTAAATTAAACAACTATAATCAAATTCTTAACTACAGAGTAACCTACTTATCCTAACTGTACTATGGCACCTAACTATTACCTAAGAACTTAATCTACACTACTTAATTATAACTATGAATACTAAAAATAACTTATTATCTAAATCCTAATCTAAGTTGGACGCCAGGAGGGTTTTCGTAGATGTCCAGAGGAACCCTGCCAATCCGAGTGTCGGTGCCGGCTAGCTCGCGACAATAGTTTGTTGAAATTACCAGCTGGTCGATCCCGCTGGTTAGATATTACATCCACTGGCTCTTATTGTGTAATGCCAGATTTCCTATAGAAGGGCCAAGAGAATTTCGGTACGCTAAAACAATAATTTCACATGAATTCCTATTATTTACTTGACCTACACTATCGAATTCATTAAACCTAAATAAAATATAAAATTACATACCCCTTCCAATAAAATGCACTACACACAAATCAAACAATGACTGCAATGTTAATTTCACCAACTAATTACATATTATTTCCTTAATATTTTAATTTAGATGAACTGCCTCTAAGCGGCCTCTGAGCACGAATGTCTCGAATCTTCGATTCGTTCACCTTACCTTTGTCGACAATTTCTACACCAACCCTCGAATAATTAGTAATTATTAACGTCTTAAAATATTTAAATCGGACAAGTAAAGTATTGACGAAAAACTAAAATAACATTTGCCGAGCTGGATTCGAACCCACGTTTCTAAGGATCGTACCCGACGCTGTGACCATTACACCAGGCAGTCATTACGGAGATGCGCGAAATTGCCAATCAGTCTCTTCTATGAAATTACGTCCCAAGCTTATTGTATGGTACTAAGGTTCAATTTAGCACCTTTGCCTTTTGAACCATACTTGTTGCAGGTGGGGGACTAAGGTGCATCGACCTCCCCGAGTGGCCCTTTCAGTTGTATTTTTGCCTCTGTGGTGGGGGGCTGCAACTGAAAGGGTCCGGTGTCCCCCGGGCAACGGCGGGTGGTAATGCGTCCACATTGCCACTCGCCGGCTAACGGATGCACACATCCGGCGGACCGACCCCGACGCTGCGGATCGCGCTCAGCGCACACCGCTCCGGGGTCCTTGTTGTCGCGCCGAGGGTTGGAGGACCGACCTCTCTTTGTGGACCGTAGCGCACTAGGGCCGGGCACGGAGGCTGCCTTCGTACCAGGGCCCCCTTTCTGCCGTGGGTTGGCGCTAGGGGGCTTGGCACCCGCTGTCGGGCGCTTTGGCGTGCGGCGGGCCGGTTCCTGCGTGGTAGGTCCACATAGGGGTCTTTTTTTTTTTGTCCTTCGGCCTTCGAGGTGGCCCTGTCGAGACTACATGGAAGTGAGAAGAGAGCAAAACCGAATAAGAGAACATGAAGTTCAGGTACAGAGGGGCTGGCAGAATTTGACATCTCAAGCCTTAGACATTTTAAATAAGTTAGTTGATAAGTATTGTAGAGATAATTAAATTTATTAAGTAGTATTTAATTTAGTGTTAATATAAAAGGTTTTTATGCACAGCGTTCTTTATTTTAAAATCTCAAAAATCACCCAACTTAGTCCTATATACAGTAATTAAAATATTTTACATAACACTAGGTAGATAACTTAAACCACTACTAAGTATGTAACTTATGATTAAAAATAACAGTAGGCTAAAAATAGGTATTGGAACTACATATTATTAAAAATCTTATATAATACTTATTAAGTACGTCATTTATTATGATTACGATTGACTTAAATTAGGCACTTACTGAAACTATTTTAAACTTATTTTATTCTAATGACTGCAATCTTCTAACTAATTGACTTCGCAAATGTCTTCCTCTAATCAAATCTGCGGTTGCATTTCCTCTCTCTGTATGAATATGCCTCTCGCTGGTTTCATTATCAAGTTCTAAAAAAAATTGAGATTTTATTAGTACTTATGTACTAATAAAATATGACAAAGTTAAAAAAGTACTTATTGTAGTGATTTTTTTTAATGTATTACATAGGTACCACATTCTATCCCAGAAGCTGGAATGCCATAGTTTATACACAAATTATGCAGGACAGAACATGCCAATATAATCCTGGCACATTTTAATGGCTTGTAATGCAGAACTCTGTCCTTGTGCAAACAACGCCACCGATTCTTCAGTCTTGAAAATGTATTTTCGATAATGACACGGGCCTTCTTATGTTTCTTATTATAAAGTTCTTCAGGAGAATCAGCCTCAGCGTCCAAGATTGGAGTCATGAGCCATGGTCTTTGAGGATACCCGGAGTCACCTTAAGCACATTTTATTACATTAAATTACTGGACAAAAGTAGAATAGTAACATTTAGGCTTTAGTTTGACTGTGAATGCTTAACATACCTGTCGAGGACTGAACCTCGATGTATGAAACCTCATTTGTCTACTTTTATGGCGCGAAGAATATTTTGTTCTTTTTTCAAATATCGCTGCTTTTTTGTTTTACATACGTCAATAATTTTCTGCACCTTATAGGACATTGAGCGAACATGTAATGTTTACGCATTAAATTAACTTTTTATACAGTTTTTACTTTGTCCATTATTACTAAATACCACCCCCACGTCTACCGAATCCCGCCGGCAAAGGCTGCCGGTACAGTTGGCCCTAGCTCGCCGGATAGCGGACCAGCCATTATAAGAAGATCTCTGTGGATTTTTATGGATAAATTTGGTTCAAGACCCATATCGGATGACCAGTTGATATTAATAAATCATCATCGCCGTGCTGTGTCGACCAATTACGCCCACCGAGGTCGAGGACTGCGTGCATCTCATCATCATCGGAGCCCGTAAATGTGCTGCCCGGGTGCGCCGCGGACTCGGCGTGATCTTCATCAAGTTACTTCATTTTCAAAGGGATTTGGATTACACCCGGACGTACAGAGCTGAGCATTATTTAGTGCATTAGTTTACCCAGCTCTGATAAGGTATTTAGTAACTTTAAGGTGTACATAACTGACGAGGTTAGTGTATTTTAATATCTTATTTTTTATTAACAGTACCTAGGTTCAATAGGATAAATACTTACTCTGAGCAATTATTTTAAAGTTTTAAGTTCAAGTAAAGTGTTCACTGTAATATTTTAAGATATTTATGATTGTATTATAGCTAACCATAATCTTTTCCGTCAGTTGTAATTACCATTTCACTTGTATATCGCTTCATTTCATTTAATTTACTTATAGGGGATTCTGATTCTCATTTCAACTTGTGTAAAAGTGTACATTACATATTGTAGGTATTTAATTTTACATTGTATACTTTTAGGTCGTTAACAAGTCTCTCAGTATGGCCGAGTTTAAAGATCTGATCAGGAAACGGGGCAGTATCAAGGGTCGCCTGACTGTCTTCTCCAAGTACCTGAACGCGCTAGAGGTAACTTCATTATCACCGGCTGACGTGAACGAGTTGCAGTTGCGAGTGAGTAAGCTTGATTGGTTATATACTCAATTTGATGAGGTGCAATTGAAAATAGAGTGCTCAGTCGTGGACTTAGAGGATGAGGCTACCTTTAGAACTGATTTTGAGTCGCAATACTATAAAGCCCTAGCCAAAGCTCAATTGATATTGACTTCAGTTAATCAAAAGGTCGAAGTTAGCAATAGTGAGCAGTTCTCTCAAGCTCGCAACAGTCATAACCATCAGCTCGTTAAGTTACCTGCAATTCAGTTGCCTAAGTTCAGTGGCTCGTATCACAATTGGTTAGAGTTCCGCGATACATTTGTTAGCCTTGTACATTCTAGTGAGGAGATAGACGAAATTAACAAATTTCATTATTTGAGAGCGTCTCTAGATGGGACTGCTGCGACTCTCATTCAATCGGTCGAGTTTTCAGCTAGCAATTATGCCGGCGCGTGGCAACTGCTCTGCGAGCGATTTGATAATAAGCGCCTTTTATTACAAAACCATGTATCATCGCTTTTCAATGTAGAACAGATTAGGAAAGAATCGTCTGCCGAACTTAAGCGCCTTATAGACCAGATCAATAAAAATCTGCGCGCTTTAGAAGCATTAGGTGAACCAATCAAATATTGGGACACTCTCCTCATCCACATTTTGAGCTACAAGTTAGACTCAAAGTCTTATCGTGAGTGGGAGGAGCTCAGAGGTCGGCAGGATAAAGAAAAACCCATAACATTTGCCACTTTTATTACGTTTTTACGAAACCGAGCCGACTTATTAGAAACCTTAGAGTTGTCGCATCAAAGTAATACTAGTACTCCAAACTTTAAGGCGTTTATTTCTTCAGTTCGAGACCCTGTAAATAATGATACTGTGAATTGTAAAAAGTGTTGTCCTAAGTGCAACGAACGACACACTTTAAGTAAATGTCCCCAGTTTCTTTCATTAAGCCCTAGCGCACGGCTGCAGTTATTACCAAACTTCAAAGTTTGCTTTAATTGTTTCTCTAACAGTCACTATGCGAATCATTGTAGAAAACCTGGATGTAAATCATGTAAGCGTAGGCATAATACGTTGATTCATGTAGCTAACTTAAAGTCTAAGCAGGGTTCTAAAGGCTCTTTACGTAACAGCAATGTCATGCCACCTGAGACTGTGCCTGCTGCCACCAACAGCCTCGGCCACAGTGCTCCCTGTGCTCTATCCGCCAGCGTCACCGCTACTGATCGTAAGGCACAAGGCGCGCTGCTGCCAACTGCACTAGTCTCGGTGCGTGATAAGTTTAACCATAAGCACTATGCGCGCGCCCTGCTAGACAGCGGCAGTACATCTTGTATTATAAGTGAAAGATTGTACGAAAAGCTACAGTTGCCTACTGAACGTGTACATAATAACATCGTAGGTATTAACAATGGCACATCATCTGTACATAAAACCTGTAAGGTAGACTTAGAGTCTCTCAGTAAAGATTACTCAGCCAACATTAAATGTTTTGTTTTGCCGTCGATCACTGAAAATTTACTAAGTCGTTTACTTAATTTCGGCCACCTTAACATACCTTCTGATATCTTTCTTGCGGACCCTGAGTTTCATAAACCGGCTCCAATAGATATGATCCTAGGCGCTGATCTCTTTTGGGATCTGTTAGGCTCGAAAAGGTTTAGGCTTGGTGATGGCAAACCAAACCTATTCGAAACCACATTAGGTTGGGTAGTTACAGGTTGATAATAGGAAGTCACTTCATAATTATCTATCACATAGTGGCACTTAAAAACTGCTAGCATGCTACAGGCTGTGTTATAAGTAACATCAGAATATAAGTAATCATAAATTCATCATTTAAAGTAAGATTGGTTTGAGAGACTGACCATTTATCACAAGTTCCCTATAATAATTTAAATAATTTTGGTAGGTATCTAAGTAATTCATCACAGTTTATCATACTGTTTTCTACGCATGACGCCTAGAAGTTAGAATTTACCACCTATCATTAAATTAATTTTACCTGATCATAAAAAATATTATGTTATTTCAGGGCTTTCTTTCGAATGACGAAAGATAATTTATTATGGTGTCCTAGCGTGTAGCGCTTGTACCTACTACTGAAGTAAGTTAGGATTTTACCCTATTAGCCGCTTTATGTCAGGCGTGATGCTTACTTCAGAATCATTTAGTTATAGGACCCATCTTATAATTTTGTTTAATAAAATATATTTTTGTAAGGTTGAGTCATTTGATCACTAAGAACCTTAACTTAATACAGTCCACTGAAGTTTAAATAATTTTTAAGTTACACATATAGTTGATCTACATAACTACTAATAATCCATTGATTGGCTGCGCACATTTAGACTAATGTTCACATTTTAACGAGTTTGTGGTCTTCTTGCTATAGTCACTTATCGTAAATGTAGGGATAAAATCCCATCAGTACAGCTAATCACTTCAAAGTTATTTGTAGATTGTGTGTAAATAGCTATCGTTTCCTTATTCATTAATTGAATATTTTCGCTATATTATCACTGCTAACTCATTTCATTAAATTTTAATTGTGGGTGATTTAACGAGTTCATATTTTTATATCTTGAAGAGGCAAGCCCATGACTTTTCATTATTTAATTGATTGTGCCTTGTCGTATTGATGTATTGAGATCGTTCAATGCTTCCCTTACAGTAACTGTAACTCTGAAAGCTTGGATGATGGAGATACCCTTACTTAGTTTGTTTCTCAAATTATAATTATCTTTACGTTTATTTTATAACGGCTTCTGGGAGGCGTGTGGTTTTAAAGTGTATTAAATTATAACATGTAAAGAGGCTGGGCTTTTGTGATTAGGTAGGCTATGTTAAGCTCAATCTGTATAGCTCCTCGTAAAAGATAATGTTCAAGGAACGTCCATACAAGCTAATGGACCTGAATTAAGTCATCGAGACTGCTCGTCGAGAAGTGCTCTGGTGCTGCAAGATAATCTTCCACCATGTGACTAATTCATCATCATTGATACTTCTATTACTTTGACCCCACATGAAAAACAGGATGGCGATGGTACTTCTACATAATGATCGACTTGGTACAGAGAAGCTGTATGAAGACTTGTCCTCTTCGTCAAAATTTGGGTTGAAAGACGAGCTTTCAACGCCCGGGGGTATGTCGAGGACTGAACCTCGATGTATGAAACCTCATTTGTCTACTTTTATGGCGCGAAGAATATTTTGTTCTTTTTTCAAATATCGCTGCTTTTTGTTTTACATACGTCAATAATTTTCTGCACCTTATAGGACATTGAGCGAACATGTAATGTTTACGCATTAAATTAACTTTTTATACAGTTTTTACTTTGTCCATTATTACTAAATACCACCCCCACGTCTACCGAATCCCGCCGGCAAAGGCTGCCGGTACATACCTAATAGGCCAAACCATTTCACCTCTTTGATGCAGGGATTGGATATAATCATTAACATCACTATTTTCCCATATAAATGAGTCATGGTTAGCTCCACCAAATTTAGGATTCACGTTAATTATCCTATAGTGTTCATCACATACCTAAAAAGCAAGAATAAGATAATTAATAGCTATGTTTTTCAACACAAATAAATAAATTACTAACATTCAACATAAATACATACCATTTGCACATTTAGGGAATGATAATGTTTACGACTATAGTACTTGTGTTCTTCCTCCTTCGAAGGAACCACTATTTTAAAATGGCTTCCATCTACACACCCAATGACTCCAGTAGGCCTAACATGCGCACCGCGACAAAATTTTGTCGACTCTCGTTCGCGAGAGCGCATCCTTCTATCCCGCTCATCGCTGAGTCAGGTGAGCGAGACGCAACTTGCGCGGACAAAATACGAGTGTCGACAAATTATCTCGTGGTGCGCATGTTAGCCCGGCTGGGATACCATAATTCCTGTAAAACCTAATACATAATGATTTATATTATTAATTTGTATAACTATGCAACCAAAAATGATATATAAGCTCTTTATTTTATCATAGGTACTGACACCGGAGGGCAGATGTTACATGGTGGAGAAAGTGGGCGTCCGAGGCGCGACTCTATTCATAAGGTACGTCCTTTGCGAGGTTCAGCCTGAAAGTCCCTCTGAACATCTGAGGTGTTGTTTCTGGTTGCCTGAGCAAGATGACACCCTAGTGGTGGCTACTTGGGCGTTCCAGAATGGATACTACCGGGACTTGAAATTTGTGCGAACGGGTGAGGATGACGAGAACGGGCGGTTCCTCAGGAAGTACATTGAGGTGAGCAAAGGTTTGTATGACATGATATTAGCTAATTGTTTGCGAGCGTCAGAGAAAGGTTTTAATCTTAGCGAGATGTTGTCTGCCGCAATATCGTTCAACGCTCGTCTGACGATCAATGGACAGGACGTAAGACATAACAGAGATAGATTGGACGTGGACGCTCTGATAGATCTGACCGTCGCCTGTTATTGCCAGGCCTACGTACTTAGGTTCGGTGCGGGGAAGACGGTGGAGTTTTTTACGCAGCAGGAGAAAGAGAAAAGGGCCGGTAAGTTGGGTTTCCTCAGTCTACTGGCCTTTTGCGCGCAACAGCTCGTCCCAACCAATTGGCTGAAGAAGCAGTGGAATAGTTTCCTTGCGTACCTGAGTGACAAGAGAGAAGTAAAGGATATGACCTTTGACGTCTCCAAAAGCGTGAGAGTCGTGACTATGGAGGAACATTTATGTGTGTTGGCTGGGTACGAACATCATGTTGGTGAAGCGATCCTGCGCGTGGAGGACGAGGAGATTGACTTATTGGACGTGAGGAATGTGCTGGAGTTGAAGTATGAGAAAGGAAAATTGACCGGCGTAGCTAAAGTTGAGAAGTCAGTGAGTGTTGAGCAACCAGCGATCGACTCCGGTGAGGCGTCCTCTGTATATGAGACCAACAAATCAAGACTTCGCAGTGAACCAGCGCGAGTCGATTCCGGCTGCACACCTTCAGTCCTGTCCGATAGCGTCATTTCCACAACGACTTTAAGGAGTAGTGACACCAGTGTCAAGAAATTAAAGAAAGCGACAAACAAAGCCGTGCGGGCTATGTCCCACTTGTCTGATACTGAACCGCTGTCTGAGAGTAGGCTTTCTGCGCTGCGTGACCTGCGTTCTGAGGTTAAATCATCGTGCGGTTCGCTGCACGCGGTTCGCATGATTGGCGACGGACGTTGTGCGTACTACGCAATGTTGCATTGCCTAGGACTACCACCAACCGTAGACGGCGTAGAGAGATTGCGACGAGTTTTGTGGTTGGTTTGCCCGGAACAGAGCAAGGACGAGAATCGCAATCTACTATTGGAAGACTTTTCAGATGTGGCTGCGTGGGGTACGACCGACAACTTCGGAGTGTTCTCAGCCGTTGTCGAGAGCAACCTCTGCGTACACGTTATGACTGGCGAGGAGAAGGAGATGAAGACTGACGCTTACTCAAAAACGCGAGACGCGCTCCATACCATGCATGTCCGTTGGGACACTCGTGGTGCGGGACACGTTGACATGTACGAGAGTGCGACGTTTGCGGAGGACACGAAGTTGCGGGCAGCCAATTTTGTGCGTAACGTGCAGAGGCTACTTTTTAAGATCAAGCGGGGAAGGATAGCGTACGAAGAAACTTCGGTACTACCTGATCACGGGTACGTCAACAGGTCCGGACTGAAACTATTGAGTATCTTGGCTGCACACCCGAACTTGAGAACTGATGGTAGAGTGCTCGATCTCTGTGGTGCACCCGGAGGTTTCTTGAGTGTGATGTTAAAACTGAACGCTGACGTGTACTCGGTTTCGGGTCCTGGGATTGCCTATTCTCCTGAGGTAGTTTCAGCCGAAACCAGAATCCAGGATTTAAGCGCAGAAGACTCACTACTAAGCTTCCCCCCCGCTAGTTGTGACTTAGTCTTGGCCGACGGTGGAAGCGACGTGTGTTATCGTGACCCGACGTTACTTAGAAAACAAATGGAAGTGATAATACGCGTGCTCCGTGTTGGTGCCAACTGCGTGTTGAAGGTTAGCAATTACTTTGAGCATATGTCTGAGGTGCGTGATTTCATCAAACGCTACAAACGCGTGGTGGTGGAGAAGCCCGACTTTTCTGCTGTGGGCAATACCGAGGTGTACCTGGTCTGTATGGGTTTCGGTGGAGATGTTGGAGAGCTCGTCGGCGAGACTCGCGTCTTGCAAACCATGGTGACAGGATTGATGAGGTACCTGGACTGCGCGGCGTGCGGAAAGGACATGTCCGATCGTGGAAGAACTGAGATGTTGGTGAAAGTTTTGGAGGCTAATGTTTTTGGTCCATCTGGAGAGAATGTGTGGAGATCGGTCGGTTTGGTCGGAGGAATTGATCCAGAAGTAGCATTACAACCCGTTGACGCCTGTGTGAGCGACACTTCATCTGACGTTCCTCTGAATGAGAAATCGCAGAGTACTGAGGTGAAAGATCTACCTCTTGAGGAGAGTGAGGACGAGTTGTCTTTTGATAATGTTAAGTTGGTCTTCGTAGAATCACCGGAACGTGATCTCTCGACCGTGGGAAATCCCGGAATTGACAGTGTTGCTTTGGTTGAGGAACTAGTGCGTATTCAGAGCGAGGTTGACAGCGGAGTCTCGACTGATGCTTCGGAATGCAGCGGCAGGACCGCACCGGCTTTTGGACCTTCAGTGGAGGGCGGTGAAATCAGTGACGGGACTGATACTGACAGTGGAGTCGGTTCCAGCACTCCGCGTTCCGAAATTGACGCGACGTCTATTTCTTTGGGAAGTGATGTTGAGGAAGAAGGTGAGGCTATAAAACCGGCTTACAACGAGGAAATCAAAGAAGCGGTCGAGAACTTCTTGGATATGGCTGTTTTGTGTGAGGCACCGAAAGCGGAGAATCGCTTGACCGTGAAAGAAAAAGTTATGAGGGTCTTCGGGAAGCAACCTAAACTGTGCAAGCGTGCAGCCAAGAGGGAGACGATCGAATTCTCTTTGAACTCTAAAAAGACCTTGATTGCCGAAGGTAAGTTGAACAACGGTAAAAAGATCGATCAAGGGAAATCCGTGAAGGTCGAGCATAGGTCCGTTTCTCTGCACGGCACTACAACATCGACGACGTGCAGGGACGTTGGTGTCGGTCCGGATTCTGTTTCAATCGGCGAGAGAAAAATAGTGAGTCGGAGGGTCGCCGTAAAAGTACGCAGCTGCGGGACGTGTGTCGATTTTGATGGACTCGTTACTGAAAGAAACGGAGAGGAGCAGTTTGAGGTCAAAACCGCTACTGATGATGTTTATGGTGCCGTGTCGTCATCGGAGCGTGGTGCGATCACTGGTCCTGACGTCGTTGCGGCTTCGTCGCGGATAAACAGCAGCCCGCCTCCACGCATTTCGGAACCAACCACGAAATCCGAAAGTCCGAAAGAACTGGGACTTGGTGGGGTTACGGACCTGGCGTCGTACATTCACGCTATAGACCCCGTAAACGTACCTGACAATGAACCTCTACGGGCCACGGCCACGTATTGGTCTGTTGACAAGATACAGCAGGATTTTGTCGTGTCATATGCTTGGAAGGTCGCAAAGGGAAAGTACAAGCTTTCGAAGTGTCTAAAGGAACTGGTCGGACAGTCCGAGTTTAAAGTCGACGTTCTCGGTTCGATGCGTAGGTTGATCATTTTGGACAATGAGTGCCCTGTTTTGGAGACAGTCGTGGGAGGAATTAAAGTGTGTCTCCTGGTGCTTGAAGACATACGTGACTTGGAGAAATCGCTCATACTGCTGCTTCAGGCGGTGGCTGAATGTTGCCGGGGCAGGCTACGAGTGTCACTGGACGTGCTGGTGTGTAAAGATTATAGTGAAGACAGCTTGTCAATAATACAGTTTAGTAACCGCCATCGTAACTTCATTTTTGTTCTTTACTTGCATAACCAATTCACAAAAGGTAGATGGTTTGGCTCACCCTACTTATATTCCGACTCCGGTAAGCCGGAGCTGTTTCCCCAATTGACTGACGAAGATCTCGGTTTGGTTCGACGCCCAGCTCTGCTGGATGATTCGATAATGGAGAACCGGTACAGGAACGCAATGATCGAGTATCTCCATTCGTCTACCTTTTCACAAAATGTGTTAGCGGTCAGATTGGGACAGGTTTACGAGCGAATTGTGGTGAACGGTTTACCCTGTGTTACGGCCTTGGCCCAGGCGGAAAAGAAAGGATATTATTTTTACGATAATGACGCCAGGGCGGTGATGTCAGGTGCAGTCCGACCTTTTGGTTGGTCCTTCATCGTGACCGGCGAGGACGCTCGTTTCGCAAAATATGACCCGGAAACTAAACGCTATGAGGGAGCCGGAAGGTATTTCCTGTTTACCAGGGAAACTAAGGTTCTGTTAACGGAAGACATAGCTAGGAACTTGAGAACGATAGGTGTAATGGAAGTGAAAATGCCTAAGGTGACGTGGGTGAATGGCCCGCCCGGATGTGGAAAAACGGAATTCGCACTTCGCACACACACACGACCAGCTGGCAAGCCTGATAAGAGACTGGGCGACGTCATAGGTACCTTTGACTAACTCTATGCCGGGCAGCAGGAGAGTCTGGAAACTTGATATATTTTTGTATTATGTTTTTGTGAGTCAGTGCCTGAGTGACTTGTTCTATATACACACTGCAGATTTTTTGGGATAAATGTTTTGCAACCCCAACAGGCCTTTGGTAGGAACCAGTGGCATAAAAGAAAAGTGCGGTGAGAACCTATAATCAAAACAATATTAGGTATAGGAAAAAGAGTAACTAGACAGTGTAACTTCCCAACATTATCACGGTGATATGCGGTGATAACATCATCGCAATCTCTTATAGTTTAAATAATAATTTACAAACCTTTAATTCTATTGACACCCGCTGAGATGATCGTAGGTTAGTCTTTGTTTTGAGCTCATTGCACAATTGTTTAAACAATTTTTTGGAGATGCGATATCTTTGACGAAATTGCGTCTCGTTAAGGTCCAACAATGGCTCAAACGACGCTCGAGCTTTTGCATTAATCACCAAATTATAATCGCGATCATCCCGAGATTTAGCTGCCGCCAACATATTCCACATGAAAAATAAACGTCCCGACATCTTGATTCCAATGATTTTCACACAATTCGACCAATTTATTAAGTTTTCACGACAAAAACTCTAGTGAGAAACTTTTCACTCGCGTTAACGTTCGTCGCGTAACTCGATCAAGTTTGTGACAATAGCTGTCAAAAAGACGACTCGTACTCGGATAATGCTTCAAACGCGCTCACTCGTGAATGTGACTCGATTGTCACTACTCGATACCGAACGCGTAAATTACTCGTACTCAGGAATTTGGTTTTCCCTAGTGACCGCTAGGTGGCGCTTTTTGTTTCCCATAGAAAACATAAACGCGGTCGCAATCGAACGTGAGAAGAGCAAACTCGTACTAAGCACTCTGTTCGCAATTAATCGAAACCAACCTCATCGCGTTCTTGAATACCTAACGAGTCTAAATGACAAGAAAATGAAATTCGTGGTGAGCTTCTTCACTCATTTACTCCTCGCCTCCGATGAACATCCATTTCCAGAGCTTGACCTGCTGCGTCTGGGTCTAGCGCAGATCTTCGACACACGAGCGCTCATCGCAGCAAAGATTGAAGGTATCTAATTTGCAATTAGCGGCGTAAATTTTTCCGTTTATGAAAACGAATTGATATTCTCCGAGACGTACCTTATTAAAGAAACAGAGTTCGACGTGGCAGCGTCGCACTGTGGAATATGGTAGAACAAACGCATATCAAAATTGATTATTATCACTCATTGAAATAGGGTACTTTATGAATATAATTTAATAGTTCAAAAGTCGAAGTTTAGTATTCTACAGCGTAATTCATATTGTATTTAGTAAAAGTATTTTTTTTCATGTAGCAAAGTTGAGCAATTGGGAAATATTAAGTTCTTCATTTACGTTTTTCAACGTGAAATAGCTTTAAAACTTGAAATGAAAGGTATGATGTATTATATATTTTTGAAAAGACCATCTATTAGAGATTTGAAATATATATACTATTAATGGTTTTAATACGAATATGTAATTAAAAAACAATTTAAATAAAAAATACGGAAAAAATTTTTTTTTTCAACTTCGTCGAAGCTTTTAACCCTTAGAGTTGTTTACCGATGCTTTGAATTTAGTGTTAATTCATAGTTTAGTTACTCATCTTAATTATATTCAAAAACTAGCTGCGGCTTTTTGCGGTTTACGAAGATATGTGATAAAATGCAATACTAGTCTGAGAACGGAAATCGCTATCAAATGCGGTGTCGTAGTTTACTTTGATTTATCAATTGTTTTGTGGTATATTTCATGGATATTTTTAATTGATATTGTTAGGTTTTTATCATTTTGATGTCATTTTACGTGTGAAAATTGATATCTCAAATAATTCCCACATTCTGAAACAATATAAAAAGGGCAGTGAAAAAATATGTCTCCATTACTGTTTCAGTGGTCTTTACGTACTCTAGGACGGCTATTTCGTTATTTTTCATTATTCAACATGTCTTCTTTTAACTGTAATAAGCGTGAGTTAATAGTGTCTTATATAAATGGCGGAAAAACGACTGCGGCACTTGCAACATATTTGGAGGAAAAACAAGTTTCGGAAGAAAATATATGTTTTATTATTGGTCATATTCAAAGAGATATCATCCCTTCGTTTAATAAACGCTGGAGTGAAGCAGGACGCAATAAAAATACCTTTTTAAGAAAGAACACCAATTGGTTGGATTCTGAATATTCGTTAACTATACCAACATCAGAAAACGTGTCAACGGACTCTACACCGTCTACTTCTTCTGGTAAACGAGGAAGACCGTGTGTGGCATATGGAGACTCATCAGAATCGAGCAAAAAACGGAAAAACACCATTTTGCTAAATGAATATGGTTTGGAGCACATTCTGAGCGCATATCTTCAAGGATTACGTTCTATAGGAGAAGGAACTGAAGCAAAAGTTGTTGAAAAAATAAGAATGGCTGATGCGGAGAAAAAGGTTTTCGTAGTGAATCAATTAGATGACGCTAAAATAATAAAAGGGCTTACAGATGAAGAAGCATTGAGTATTTTCATTGACTTGGAACTTACGAAGGCACAATATTTGTATCTCAGGAACGTTACAGATGAAAGAAACTGTTCCTTGTTTCCACCATATTACAAAATACAAGAAATGAAACAGAGGTGCTATCCACCATCATCAACAATCGAAATCACAAATACACATGCAAAAATATTGAGAATCCAAGATTTATTAGACCACACTGCAGCTCGAATCTTATCAATAGATACTGTTTACAAGAGTGGACAAAAACATTTATTATTATATAGCAAATGGGGATGTGATGGGTCATCAGGACAAAGCCAATATAAGCAACCACTTCCAGAGGAATCTGAACTTATTTCCGATGCCAATTTATTTATTACTTCTTTCGTTCCTATTAGATTAATTGACGAGGAATCAGGCGCCATCATATGGCAAAATCCAGTGCCTTCATCTGTTCGTTTCTGTCGGCCTATATCAATAGAGTTTTGCAAAGAAACTCCGGAAAAAACAAAATCTGTTGTAGATGAAATAAAAAATCAAATACTAACTGTGCTTCCATCAATAATTAATAAAGAAGGCGTGGGAGTTCAAGTCAAGCATGAACTATTTTTACCCATGATAGATGGAAAAGTAGCCCAAGTTTTGACAGATACGCCTTCTAGTTCCACGTGTACAATATGCGGAGCAACTCCTAGACAAATGAATGATTTAACGAAAGTAACAGCCAGGCCTGAAAATCAAAATGCTTATCAATACGGACTATCTACATTGCATGCCTGGATTCGTTGCATGGAAATGATATTGCACATATCATATAATCTATCTTTCCGAACATGGTCTGCCACAAGTGAAGAAAAAAAAAAGACTCAAACAAGAAAAAAAAGCTGCAGTGCAAAAGCGCTTTCGTGAAGAGTTGGGTCTAAATATCGATAAGCCACGACAGGGGACGGGAAATAGTAATGATGGCAATACTGCTAGAAGATTTTTTTACAATGCTGCCTGTTCTGCCGATATTACAGGGGTTGACATTGACCTAATTAAACGATTATATATAATTTTGCAGGCTTTGTCATCTGGCATAGTGGTGGACAGTAAGAAATTTGGTGATTATGCTCTAGAAACCGCAAGAATATACGTGAGTAAATATAGTTGGTATTACATGCCATCATCTGTCCACAAAATCTTAATCCACGGGGAAAGTATCATAAATCACTTCGCAGTATTACCAATCGGACAACTATCAGAAGATGCTCAAGAATCTCGCAATAAGGACTATAAAAAATTTCGCTTACTCCATGCTCGGAAATGCTCTCGAATAGCTACGAACGAAGATGTATTTCATACACTTCTATACACTTCCGATCCATACATAACGAGCATAAGAAAACCATATGCAAAAAATGTAAAAGAGCTCGATGAAGATACTTTACACCTTCTCAAGGTTCACGAACTTATTTTAGATCCTGAGGCTCACCAGGTGTAAAATGCAAATTTTTTTATTTGTTTATATACTATATTAATTTTGATTTGTTTATATACTAGTTTAGCGTAGAGTTGGAAGTATTTTACCATTTTTATATTTAAAATTATCATTATAATGTAAGAGTTATCTTAATTTAGTAATTAGAATTAATAAATAGACTAAATATATGTTACTAATAAAATATATTTAAAAAAATAAATACAATTTTAACTATTGTGACTTTTCATCATTAATTTAAAAAAATACGCTTAATTCAAATTTATCAAACATTACCCATAAGAAGCCTTATGTATTACTTTATATCAGAAAAAAATTTGATAGCTTTATCTTTCAAATTGACGGAGTTACAGATTTTTAATCCGAAACGCACCGTAATATTCCACAGTGCGTCGGATCGATTAGATCCCTACGACATAGTGCGTCGTTTCGTATCTGAAGAAATGGGGAAGTCATTTCCCAAATTTCCTCGTACATTCAGTGTCTCTGACGATTTGGTATCGCCGTCCGGCCATGCGTTGAGAATGGCCATTGAAGCATCTTGCGGGCGGGCCTCTCTAAGCATGCTCATTTGCAAGATCATTGCGAATTTCCGCAGTATAAAGAAATCCTATATCCGTCGTATGTCAGTGTGCGCAGGAGAGAGGGGCTCGACCTCGGCCATACCAGACATTATTAGACGTGATACTCCCCATGTAAAAACATTCGAACGTTCGCCTCAGGCGGTATGGCATAGCAAGGCGGGGTGGATTCTGGGCTTGCTAGCCGGCGAAAGACTCATCGAACACCCCCCGTATATTGCAATAGAATTAGAAAAGGCACGAGCTATTGTGGAGACGTGTGTGGCTACCACCGCAATGGGTACCGAAGTAGCAACTTATTTACGTCTTCGATTTGGTACGGATTCGCCGCTAGCTGAACCACGTAGATTACGCGGCGAGAGGGGCGAATCTCTTACACCTCTTGACGCTGCAGCGGAAATGTGGAAATATTTTTCCAATAAAAACGTTATAGTAAAAGATTGGGTTTTTCGTATTCCTACGGACTTACTGGAGAAGAGATTGTGGACCATGGCCATATCGCGATTAAAAATCGACAAAGTAATGCTCGACTATCTCGTGCATAAATCTTATATAGTCACTCTCGATCCCAAGTTCGTGAAACACGATCATGGCAAGGAAACCTTGCTAGAGATGTTGTTGTTGGCGCTTTCACGCGTCACGACTACAGAGTCGGGGCACCTTCAGTCTCCATTATTGGACTCATAATCACCACCCTGAACACAACGAGATGCGACATTTATTTCCCTCCCTACTACGAGAGATACGGAGCAAGCGTGACTTCAAGGAAATCCACGATTATCTGCTAGCCACTTATCGGCGACTGCAGGAATGGCATGGCGAGCGACCGAAAAATCAGCTACTGGTAGTCGAGGACCTTATCGACTATGACGAATGGGCGGCAGATCTCGTTGCAAGACGCTGGCAATTCGATTTCGAAAGTTTTCGCAGTGTAAATATACATCAATTGGTGAACATAGACTCACAGTTTCTGCGCAAGCACGCGTACCAACCGCGAATGTTACATGAAGCTCTGTTAAAGCTTCGTGATCGGTATAAGGAAAGGACGTTCTTACGTATGGATGTCTACATTAACTTCAAGGTGTTCAGGTAAAAAAATGTGGTACAGATAGATCTTTGACGACGCTTAAAACTGTCAACACCGCTAGTAATTTACTCTCTCAATCAGTCACGTCAAGGAGGGCTGTGGTTGTACTTCTACCCCTTCGGAAACCAGACTGATGAGATGGAAGAATTTTGTTTCTTTCGACATAGTCCATTAACTGCGTATAAACGACTTTTTCCAGCAGCTTAGAAAGAAACGGCAGTATGCTAATAGGTCTGAGGTCCTTCAGGGCCTTGGGTTCATCAATCTTAGGCAAGGGAGTTACTAAGGCCTTCTTCCACTGTGGAGGAAATACACCAGAAGCAATAGATTTGTTCACTATATTCGTAATAACTGAGATGGTATGGGGGAGAGTGAGCAAAACCATGTCCCTACTGATACCATCACAGCCAGTTGCATTTAAAGTAATGGTTTTAATGCATTTAAACACCTCTAACTCGTTAACGGGGTTTAATTTGAAAGGAGGTGTAACAGTCGCAAAACAATGGTTAAAAAGTAATTTTTCCGGTCCTAAGCCCGGTTAAAGTATGAAGGAGAAGTTAGAATATTAGAATTAATACAAAATTTTTCAATTTCCATCTTTTATTTCATTCCTTAATTTAAAATAGGTAAATTATGATAACAGCTGTTGTCTAGTTTCATTAATGGCAAGTGCGAGCGAGAGAGCGCGCGGAGGCAGGAACGAGACAGGTCAATGTTGATACATTTTTGAATGGATTAGTAAAATACGTCCATAAATCGAGCGGATTTTTGGGATAAAAACAAACGCCGATAGCTTAGCTGATTTTCAATAAAAAAAATTATGACAAGCCATATAATATGATCAGTAGTTGATACCGAAAATACCATTTTTTTTGCAGTAATTAAAAAATAGCGGTGTAGGTTACATCACGCTAGAAAGTGTTCTAGATCAGCAACAAACGAAGACGTTCTACATATTCTGTTATAAACATCTGATCCTTATATATCTAGCTTAAATAAACCAAGTTTTATATTGTTCAAAGAATTGTTTGTCGAATCTAAAGAATTGTTGGAAATAGAAAATGATTAATAAAATAAGTGTTTTTTATTTTATTTTGTATCATGTTATTGTTTGTTTAACAATAATTTTAAACTTATTTTAGGCGAAAGTGTAACTTTAATTGCTATTTTAATATAACTGTATAATTTTTTGTAAGAATTTTCGTATAACTTTTTGTTTATAATTTTTTATCGAAAAATATATAACTTTTAAAATAATGATGTTTGATTTATTTTATCACCTAGATATCAACTAACACGTGAAAAAAAACAAGGATTTAAATAAAAAAACAACAGAGTTATTGAATTTTGAGATGGAGAATACTGTTTGGTCCCATAGTGCGCCGGCCGGCTCTTTTGATGTCGGTATTTGTTTGGCAATGAAAAAGAAGCCGCGATGAAATATGGACTGATACCCACATTTTATGTAATACCTAAAATTCTACATTAAAACTAATAAGTTAATTAAAGAATTATAAATTTGACAGCAAAATAAATTGTTTCTTTTCTAGATACGCCAGCCCTCCAATAAAGTGGGAGAAGACGAGGTGGATGAAAGTGTAAGTGACAAATGGTTTACTACTTTATCAAATGAAATTTGAATGGTTTGGGTGCTTGTGTGGCAGATCTGTGTGATCAATTGATCATATATGATTTTTCACAACGTTATATTACAATAGTTACGTTTCTGAATGTTCGTTTTATGGACTAACTTAATTGGGGTGTGTTTTTTTTGTTTTTACTAGGTACGTTGTGTATGTCTGTTGGGTTGGTGGATGATGAGGCATGTGAACCAACCTGGATGCATTATTATTAGAAACAAAGCAACCCTGCATTTATTAACTTTTATTTGTTTATCGTGTGCTTGCTTTTGGTATGGGATTGTTTTTTATAACAGCGGGACTTACTAGATGCGAGGCTGAGGCTCTAGCTGTCGATTCCGGAAGCGAGGTTGATGAGGGAGAGAATCTTACAGTGGAGCAGATCAGGGAGATTCTCGAAGAAGAGCACGGTCACGAGGGCGATGAAGAAGGCCACGAAAGTGAGCTGGAGAACGAGGGCCACGATACCGGTCCCATTGTATGGATCGATGATTTTTCCACGTTTCACGGAAATAGGGAGTCATTTGAAGAAGATGTTGGCCCCAAAATAGACGACACTTCACCATCCGAGATATTTTGTAAATTTTGGAACCAACCCATAATAGAAATGATAGTGGAGGAAACTAACCGGCATGCATGGCAAACGATATGTCAGGCAACCGAGTCCGAAACAGGCATCCCCTCCCACTCAAGGATCAATGATTGGGTGGAGACGTCAGTTTCAGAAATTTACCGCCTTTTTGCAGTAATTATCCTAATGGGAATATGTTTGTTCGGAAGGATAGATGAGTATTGGAGATCCGGACTCTTAGAGGTACCTAATTTCAAAAAAATTATGTCCAAGGACAGATACCTGCTGCTGATGAGGTTTATACATTTTGTTGACAACGACTGCATAACCGACCGAGGTAATGATAGAAAGATTGCAAAAATAAGCCCTTTGCTTAATTATCTGATCAACAAATGCCAGGCCACTTACAGTCCTCGCCAAGAGCTTTCGATTGACGAATCGCTGCTGCTTTGGAAAGGACGACTAAGCTGGGTGCAATGCATCCGCACCAAAGCAGCACGATTTGGCATAAAAACTTAAGACTGGTTTATATACTTCAGAAATAGGTTTAAATGCTTTTGCTGATTTTTCCCAGGCTGTGGCATTTTATGTTTTAGCGTAATTAACCAAGTCTTAATTAAAGCTAAAGTTTTAATAAGCAAAGGTAAAATGGTCCTCTCATATTTGGTAAACTTTTAGTTAGCCTTAAAGTGCCTTTGGATAAATTAATAGGTAGTGTGTACGTGTATTAATTTGACTTTTTTAGTACATAACTAGTTAAAATATATTTTTGTTTAAGTTTGTGTTTCATAGTGTTACCTAGTATTAGTTTGGATTGGATTAACATAGTGATTTAGAATAGTTTTAGTTATGGAATTGTTCGACGTGGATAGACATTTAAATAGGGAAGATTATGCTGAACTTTTATTTTATGATTTAGTGTGGCCCTGGCCAATAACGCACTTTTTAAAAGTACAGGGTGTCCGGTGGCAGAATTAGGATTTCAGTTCCGATTTTTTCTAGAACCATCGAAAGTAGAGGCGTGCGGGAGGTCGCGTTCGACTCATCATTCGTGCGGGTTTCTTCGACACGATGTCCCACTGGAAGGGTGAACAACGTGCGTTCGCAATTGAAGCGTATTTTAAAGCTAACGATTTTTGGTGCTGTAGCACGTCGAAAGTTTTGTTCGCATTAGAATATGCGACGTTAATGTGTTGCAAGTGAAGATTTGATTCGATTGTGGGTGCAGAGGTTCAGGACAACAAGTTTAGCAGTAAACAGTCCACGGCCGGGACACAGTCGAACGTCGAGGAGTGATGACAACATCGCACTTGTCGCAAGCAGTTTGCGCGATAATCCACGACAGTCCGTGCGTAAGAGGGCGGCTGCTCTGGGACTCCCGAAAACGGTGGTGCACGAAATATTGAACAAAGATCTGCGTTTTCATCCTTTCAAGATTCAAATTGTGCAAGCGCTTAAGCCAGATGATCACAATAAGCGTAAAAGTTTCTGCGTAACAATGCTGCTATGATTTCGTACAGTGAACTTAATCTTTTGGAGTGATGAAGCCCATTTTCAATTAAATGGAAGTGTTAACAAACAGAATTGCCGATGTTGGGCACCTAAAGGGCAGAGTCGGCGTTTAAAAGATCAACAACCTCTCCACAGTCCCAAAGTCACGGTTTGGTGTGCACTATCAAACAGTGGATTAATAAGGCACTATTTTTTTGAAAATAATCGAGGGCAAGCCATTTCTGTGAATGGTGTATCTTAGCGGCTCATGCTTGCCAATTATTTTCTACCCACACTAAGAGACCATCCTGCCTACAGTTCACACATATGGTTCTAGCAAGATGGCGCCACACCACACGCTGCTAGAGAGACCACGGCGCTTGTTCGTGATTTCTTCCCAAGCAAATTTATTAGCCATTTTGGTGACATCCTCTGGCCACCAAGGTCACCGGATCTCACTCCCATGGACTTCGTTCTATGAGAATACCTCAAAAGTAAAGTCTATGAAACAAACCCAGCGACCATTACAGCGCTAAAAGAAAATATCGTTCGCGAGGTTCACGGCATCCCGATGTCTGAAGTTAGATTCCAAGAGTGTGTCCGACGTGATGGTAAACGTTAGGACGATATAATTTTTTAAGAAATAAAACCCGCACTTTTCTTCTTTCAAATAGTAATTAAATTCAATATAAATCCTCTGTAGTTTTTGTTTTATTTAAATTTCAAATCCTAATTCTGCCACCGGACACCCTGTACAACAATGTGTAAATGGCTGTATAATTTCGGACGATATGCCAAATATGTACAACCATTTTGTCACCTCTATGGACTACTATACATTAACAACCATGTTGTATGAGGACTCAGTTTGGTGCGCAACTTGTTCCACGTGTCTCTACGACCACTATACACCGGACGACTGTCCCGAGTGTGTAGATGGTGAATAAAAAAAAACATCTGCAGGTAAGTTTTTATTTTTATAAACTTAAACTACATCCGTGCTCAATGCAGAGTGTTTGACAATTTTTGACAGTAGTAAATTAGTAGGTAATGTTGTTCCGAGTAGGTACACCTACTTATTTTTGTTTTTTTTTTAACTCCGTCACGTAATATGTAGGAAAGTAACTGATTTGGTGCACCACATGTCATTTTAAATAATTTATTTCTCATTTCAGCTGCGCTAAAGAGCCAGAGGAAACAAGAGTCTGCGTTGCCATGACGGCAACGCAGACGGAAATTAATAGAAAAAGAGATGTTTGGCCACGGCCACCGCCGATCCCAGAGTCAATGCGAAGCGGAAGATGGTGGGCTCCAGAGAATTCCCCTGGGGCCAGCAGCACATCCTCACCGGTCTCCAGATGGAGCTTAAGTTCATTAAGGGAATCTTACTAATCCAGTACCCAAAAACAGGTCAAAGTATTACTGCTGCATCTTACGCAAACACCCTGCGTAAATTAAAGAAAGCAATAAAAGCACCGCAAATGTATTGCTGCACGACAACGCGTTTCACAAAGCGCGTATTGCCAAGGCTGCTGTGCTGGAGTGCGGATTTGAAGAAATCAGTCATCCACCCTACAGCTAGAAAAGCCCAGACATGGCCTCTAGTGATTATTTTCTATTCCTTAATCTTAAAAAAAAACCTTCGTGGAAAACATTTTTTCGACGATGATGAGTTGAAAGCAGCAAAAATATTTTTAGGCCATTAAGAAAATTATTTTTAGAGGGAATTCAAACGTTACTTTCCCGAACAAATAAGTGTATTGAGACTGTATAGGGGACTTAATGAAAAATAAATTTTAGTCAGAATTTTCCGCTGATTCTTTCATCTCCATACCGAGATTACATTTTGGTAATTCCCTTCTTGGTAATCTAGAATTGATCTGCAGCAAGGACCTTTCCACCGCCCGCCAGAGCAGGGCAGCGCGCTCATCAGAGTCCTACGCCCTTTCCTCGAACGCCTCGCCGGCAACGTAGAGGCCGTTTCCAAGACCCGTCTTCCCCAATTCGCAGAAGGAACCGTACTCAGACGCAGTCAGATCTAGCTAGGCAGGCTTATGTCAGATCTGACTGTGAATGGCGGAGTTAACAGAGCGGTAGAGAATCAGGCTAATAGAAGCCGAAATAAGATGTCAAGAACGGTGGCAACAATTATTTTTAGAATTAGGGAATAGCATAGTAGATATTTTAGAAAAAAAAAAAACTAACTAACTACGTAACATATTTTAATGCGGATTCTTAATAGATTGATCTATTAAGAATCCGCAATCTATTAAGAATTTGATCTTACTTGATTTAAGTGTTTTAAGAGATATGTTTATAATGTCAATGTATAATAGCATAGTTAATATTGCACTGGTGTGAAACCGGGACAGGTGCTAGTGTTATAATATAACAATTAATAGCACTTTGTAAGTGTATTAAAAAGTCTGGATAACTGTTTAACTTTGTTTTCAGAGTTACTTGGTGCAGAAGATGCCATACCTTCATGTTCTTCTCGTGAGGAGTTTCATGACAAGGCTGTACAAGTAGTACAGCATAACATTCAATTCTGTGATCAAGCCCTACAAGTTCAACCAGTACATGAACATGTATCTTGTCAAGTAGTAATACATCATGTTCACAAAGCAATTCAAGCATGTGTAACATGACATTATAGAAGTAAACGGGTGCAATTTAGTGCGGCTGTAAAAGATGCTGTATTATCACCAATACAACTAATTGCTCATCAGTCAACTTAAACATTATCTCCTAACAAGCCATCTGTGTCTGGTTACACATCAACAAAAAGAAAACTATTTTTTACTGAAGAAAAATATGACAGTGATGTAGTAATTTTTAATTTTGTTTGTCTTGGCACATAACCTTAAAAGTGATCTTGTGCAGCTTGTCGTCAATCTCCTGCTTCCAATTCTTGCAGGACTTTACTACATCCCGCCAGCGAAACCAGATGTTTAACTCAACTTACCTTTTAGCAAATTATTGCCAAAGCGCGGCGATAGATGTTTGATAATTTCACGAAATTTTTCTTACAATGACCCTAAAGTTATTTTCTTAACCCCTTACCGCATACAACGCCATATATGGTTTCTGGTTTTGTTTATTTTTTTCAACATATAATTTTTTTTATTTTTTATAATCCAACTAAGAAAAAAATTACAGAATTCTTCGTGTAACGGAACGCATTTTTTGTTGTCTATGGTAAGGTCTATCTGTCAAGTTATTAGAGGTTATGTTCAGCAACTCCGACCGGTGAAGTGAATTTATTTAGTGCTGATTTAATAATTGGAAAAAAAGCAATAATTTGGTAAGTAAAAAATGCTGGATTTTTAAAATGAATTCATTGTACATTCATAAACATAATATAACTCGGATTTCAGTGTTTTTGTGCATGTAGTTTTAGCAATTTTTGAATTGCCATATTTGGCTTAGTATGCGTTCAAGACATGTTCACTGTCTGTCATATATGGCTTTATATGCATTCAAAGCTTTCTTTTCTTTGCAGCAATGAATCCCTCACGCTTTTATGGTACATCGAAGCATGTGAATCCCATTCCTGGTGACGGCTGTCAGAGTGATGATGATCTAGTTTCTGACTCTGATCCTGAATATGAACCTGCATCCGTCCCCTCACGCCGTACCCGTAAAAAAAAAATTGTCATATCTGAATCGGATAGTTCCGATGATGATGAAATCACCACACAAAGCTTGCATGCTCCATCCTCATCCACAGCTAAGGGCAAAAAAAACAAAAAAGTCCCGGTAATTTGGAAAAAACAGAAAATGGAAGCTTATGATGCAGAAAACTTCAAATTTTTAGGGAACTCCGATCTGCCTGCAGAAATCATAAAGTTGGATTCACCTCAAGAAATTTTCAATTTCTTGTTCACGGATGAGTTGATTGATATGATTGTTGAGCAGTCCAACCTAAAATCTATTCAGAACAACGCTAATAAACCAGCAAACATAACCAAAGAAGAGATTGAGCAATTCATTGGCATGGTAATTTTCATGTCTTGTGTAAAGTTACCGTCAACGAGACTGTATTGGTCAAAACATGTAGGCCAGCAGCAAGTTTATGAAACAATGACCTGTAACAGATTTGATGCGATTAAGAAGAATTTGCATTTCAATAATAACGAAAACTTTAAGCCCCGTGGCACAGATGGTTACGACAAACTCTTCAAAGTTAGACCATTGTTGGATAAGATTCGTGAACGTTTGCTGCTGGTTCCAAAAGAGGAGTACTTAGCCGTAGATGAGCAAATTATTCCCACCAAATGTCGTCATGAAATAAAGCAATACAATCCAGCAAAACCTCATAAATGGGGATATAAAAATCAGGTTTTAAGTGGTGTGTCAGGATTCAGCTACGACTTTGACATATTTGCTGGAGACCAAAGTAATACTTTTCCGTGCATCTGCACCTGATCTTGGGGTGAGTTCGAATGTTGTGACCAGACTTGCTTCCACAGTACCAAAGCATCAAAACCATAAACTCTCTTTCGATAACTGGTTCAATAGCCCTAACCTGCAAGTTTATTTGTTTAAAAATGGTATACTGCCACTGGGAACTGTCAGGCTTAACCGCGTGCCGAACTCGAATATGCCTACTGAAAAGGAACTAAAAAAGAAGGGACGAGGAAGTATGGAAGAGAAGACAGCTGAAATAGACGGCGTGAAGCTGAGTTTAGTGTCCTGGTTTGATAATAAAATCGTAAATATGCTCTCGGCTTACGTAGGCAGTGAACCGACAACAACAAAGCAGCGGTATGTTCGAAAAGAAAAACAGTACAAGGATATAACGTCGCCCCAAGCAGTTGATGTTTATAACCAACACATGGGTGGCGTCGATTTACTCGACTCCATGCTCGGTTATTACAGAATTCAACTGCGATCTCGGAATTGGTACAAAAGAATCTTCTTCCACATGATTGATATGACATTAGTTAATGCCTGGTTGTTATGGCGCCGAATTCATGGACTTTAATACCTGCCGCTGTTTGATTTCAAACTTGCAGTGTCGGAGCATATGCGCAAAGCTGGAAAGGTTATGGTGGCCAAAAAACGTGGTCGTCCAGCTAGCCTTCTTGGAACACCAACCTCAAGTCGAGCCATTACTCCAACTAGCGATGTCGGTAGTCCAGCAAGTGCAGTGCCCAAAAATCGTGGTCGTACAGCTAGTCTCCTTGGAACACCGACCTCAAGTGGAGCCGTTACTCCCACTAGCGAAGTCGGAAGTCCATCAAGCGCGGTGGCAAAAAAACGCGGACGTCCATCTTGCCTCAGGAGTCTCAACTTGCCTGAGACTTCAAGCCAAGGCAACAATGACACTGGTTTGCCTGAGTCACCATTGCCTTCCAAAAAGGCACGAAAAGCTCCAGCTAGACACCAAGAGTTACCTTTGAATTCTGTTCGAACAGATAACGTGGCCCATTACCCAGAATGGATAAAGTCAACACGACAAATATGTCAAAATTGTTTAAAATATCGTTCTTTCACAAAATGTGGAAAATGTAATGTTTTTTTATGTTTTAATGACAAACGCAACTGTTTTCTGGAATTTCATAAAGTTTAATTGTTAATGCATACGAAGCCATATATGGCATCATATCGTTTTACTATAATGCATACGAAGCCATATACAGGGTGTATCTGTGAACATTTACATCCTGGTAACCACGTGTTCTATCAACCATTCTAAACAACATTTGTTCAACAACTTTTCGGAATTCATCGTAAAATTTTTCGCCTCCCCATACAAAATGACCAACTCACGTGACCGACTTTGTATGGAGAGATGAAAAATTTTTATGCGAATTTTCAAAAGTCATGGAACAAATGTTGTTCAGAATGGTTGGTAGAACACGTGGTTAAAGGGATGTAAATGTTTACAGATACACCCTGTATGGCTTCGTTGGCTATTTTCTTAATTATTATTACTAATTTTTTTTTCTCATGTCAAGTTATTAGATTAGGTATAATAAAAGACATATCCAGTAAAAAAAATTTTTTTTTCTGCCTCCTTCATAATTCATGCAATAAGGGGTTAATACTGTTCCTAATATATTTATCAACTTTTTTAACTTCGGTTATCCCTCCTAGAATTCTAACTATAGACGAAAATGACATTTTATTGTGTGATCGTACATCCAGGGAAAGACATAAATAAGGCGTAAAAATGTATGTGCTTACGGACACTAACGGCATAACTCAGAAAATGCACATGTATATGGCAATCACGATAGAGCCCTTAAGGGGAAAGGTCATGAAGTTATTATAATGCTCATGGAAGATTATCTCAACTTAGGGCACGCTTTATACATGGATTTTTTTTATATTAGTGTTTCTCTTACAGAAAATCTGTTGGATGTCGAGCTTATCCAAAAGCACAACCGAGACTACAATCAAACCGTGGTAGAAAGAGAGGAAAAAGCTACATAACTACTGATACACCTATCAATAATGAAATTGAACAACAATCCTGGGAAAGAGAACGCAAAAAGTTAGAAAAAGGAAAGTAAAAAATGTCACAAAAAAAGAAATACCTCAGAAGAGACTAAAGACTAACGAAAGTATTAAAAGAGTTTTATTTAGTGATGATGAGGGTGATGTCAAAAAACATCTCGATATCTTCCTCTGATTCTTTAACCTCTGAGGACGAACTGGCACTAAATCACTTCGTGCAACCGAAAAAGAACGATTTTGTAGTCCTCTAATTTTGGAAAACAACAAGTAAAGCATTATGTTGGAAAATTACTGACAAATAATGATGATAATGAATATGACGTTAGTTACGTAGAAGTGGCAAAGTTGACAATCATTTCTATTTACCTATTGAACCTGATATGGCAACGGTATTGTTAGATATTACAATTTTGCTTCCTCTTGTTAATGTTGCAGAAAGAAAGACCAAACGTCAGACTGATGTCTATACTTTCCCAAAGAATATTTTAAAGAAGTTTAATATTTATTAGCAGCTAAGCAGTTTTCTCATTTTGTTAATTTTACATTATTTTATGTTGTAACATTGTGCCTCTTACCCTGTAACAGACTACCCCAGATACGGGGATCAGTGTTACGATCGGCAGATTTAATTAAAGTGCATTTTAAAATAAGTAGTTGTTGGTAATGTTAAGTTTAAGAGAGATTGGTAAAGTTTATTTCCATGCCAAAAAGTAGCTGATTAAAACAATATTCTTCTCATTACATTCTAGTATTTTTTTGTAACACGGTACCCCACCTTACCTAGTTGTGTGTGTGGAAGAACGCGAAAGGACGCTACTTTACATCATTTTCAGTCGAAAGAGAAAAGACTCAATATGTGGTTAAAGTGTTTGAACCATGATGATGGATAATTTTGTCCGAATTGTCATTTAATTTTATTGATTGCGCATTTGCGCCGAACATCCGCAATCGTTTTATTGAACTGACTGTAAGATTTACAATAATAAATTGGTGTAATATAATTAACAGGATTTTGAAGGGCACCGACATATTATATTGATTAAAAAGAAAAAAAAATCAAAAGCTTTTTTTGCCTGCGATGCAAAAAAAGATTTCCAACTGGATGAGGTGGGTAATGTGCCTAACTGCCCATAAAAAGATTAAAAAAAAACGCTACCTAGTATTTGAATGACATAAACATCAACCAGCAAAAAATTTACCCGGATATGACAAATTATACAAACTTCGTCCTTTGATTGATCCATAAACGAAAGTGCACGGATCCAGGTCCTCAGAGCATAGATGAGTTTATGATTTTATTCAAGGGCAAGTCATCGTTCAAACAGTTTTATGAGATAGGGGGCAGACGAACAGACGGTTCACCTGATGGTAAGTGATTACCGCCGCCCATGGACACCGCACGCAACACCAGAGGAGTCGCAAATGCGCTGCCGACCTTTTAAGAAGGAATACGCTCGCTTTTTGAAGGTTTGTAGGTAGTATCGGTTCGGAAATACCGCTGGTGACAGTTCATTCCATAGTTTTGTAGTTCGAGGCAGAAAGTTTCTGGAGAAACGCACAGTTGAAGATTGCCAAGCATCTAAATGATGTGGGTGGAACTGTTGTCGAGTGGAACGGTGGCGAAATGAAGCGGCAGGAATCAATCCGAACAATTCCTCAGAGCATTCCCCATGGTATAATCGGTAGAATACACATAGCGAGGCTACATCTCTACGCAGCGCCAAGTCATCGAGCCTACTGCAACTCGTTTGTCGCTGAGCATGAAAAAGTGTGTTATTTCGTATTTAAAACCTTTTTTTCTTTTTCAGGGTTTCACACTCAAGCACAATTCAACCCAGGGCGTTCTTTTGACAGGGAAAACTTACCTAGCCTTACGAAATATATCAAGACGCCAAGCAGGAATGTATCAATGTATAGCATCGAATGTAGAAGGCGACGGCAGATCTGCTCCTCTTCATATCCAAGTTATGTGTAAGTTTATTTTTTTCTATTCGTTAACTACACTTTATCTCCAAAGCCTGGAGACTAGAGTGGCAAAGGCTCTCGCGTCTTCGAAAGGTTTCACTGACCTTATCGAAATTGCAGAAGCTTACGATGACGATAAGAAACTGAACATCAGGCTCAACACCACGCCGATTGCTTCAGATGAATTCGACGCTCTGGTTACCGGAATAGAGAAGAAGGATGTTGCTACGATCGATACCGAATACGGTGTCTTTGAAGTACCAATTCCAACCGCTTCAGCCATTCCAAAGTACCAAAAAGTGTTGAACACAACCGCAGCAGCCGCTATAAAAACTCTACGAGATACGTCACTTTTAATTGACAAGCGTGGAATTAATGTAGCAAAGTTAGTTGCGAAAATCAAAGACATAAGTCAAAAGGCTGTCGCCAAATACTCAAATTCTATAGATCGAAGAGACGTGATGGAGTCCATCCTGAGCGTATTGATAATAGAACGAGTCAAGGAAAGGCAGTTGCAGACTATATGCAATCACTACAGCAAACCAGAGATGTGGGTCGACCCATTATCTTCGGGGCTGTGGATCATCAATCCAGATGGCGTATGTACTGTAGAAGTGTTACAAAAGTATAAAACATTTTAAATAGCCAGTATAAAACAATCTAAATGATGTGGGTGGAACTGTTGTCGAGTGGAACGGTGGCGAAATGAAGCGGCAGGAATCAATCCGAACAATTCCTCAGAGCATTCCCCATGGTATAATCGGTAGAATACACATAGCGAGGCTACATCTCTACGCAGCGCCAAGTCATCGAGCCTACTGCAACTCGTTTGTCGCTGAGCATGAAAAAGTGTGTTATTTCGTATTTAAAACCTTTTTTTCTTTTTCAGGGTTTCACACTCAAGCACAATTCAACCCAGGGCGTTCTTTTGACAGGGAAAACTTACCTAGCCTTACGAAATATATCAAGAAAATGGTCGGGAACATATCAATGTATAGCATCTAATGCAGAAGGCGACGGCAGATCTGCTCCTCTTCATATCCAAGTTATGTGTAAGTTTATTTTTTTCTATTCGTTAACTACATTTTAAGGAGATAGCTTTTAAAACACTTATTGTTAACGAACAGTTAGGTTTTGCAACAAAGGGCCATAATCAAAGGTCATTGTTGTTTTGCACTGGTTTAGGGCTTTCTAATAGTAGGGGAGCCCAAGAGGGGATTTTGGGATTTACTCAAGCGCGGCAGATTACTATACAGGCAGGTACCTTGTACCCCATTAAATACCTCCACTGAGTATGAGTCCTGTATATGTGGCCGTGCGTCAAGGATAAAGGATCAGATTAGTAAAAAAAAATTGATCATCTGAAATTCTCGAGCGCGTCAGATTAAGATAGGATAAGTTAGTTATATGCTAAAAAGTGTATATTCCACTAATCTGACAATTTTCGATTGACGATAAGAAGTTAGTGGGTTACAAACTTGTAAAAAAAAACGTCATCTTGACTTTCTCGAGCGTGGCTAAATTTTTTTTTATTTTTAAGGGAATAATTCAACGTTCACGAAAAATATATAATCTGACGATTTCCATAAGCCGAAGGAAGGAAAAATAATCGATAAAGTTTAAAGCGTGCAGCTACGTGGTGCCGGTGCGTGCAACTTGCCACCGTGTCAATCGGAGTTGTTTCAACAAGTTCTACGTACAAAATTCATTGCATGCTTGTGGAGTAATGCCCATAAATCTAAAATTATTGATCTTTCACCGACGGACTATGGGTGGAGAGTTGTCGATGAAAAATATGAGATGATCTGGTTTGAGGGTGATCAATTGCCAAAAGCATACGAAGACGTTGTCGTAGCACCAGATGTTTTTGAGGATACTCCAGAATTAGGTATATTTTTTCTGCAATCATTGAAGAAATTATTATTCATGAGGAAAAATTCGTTTAATATTCTTATGATTTCTTGTTACAGATACACTACCTCAGGATGAAATCGAGTCAGAGGAGGAAGATAATTCTACCGACGAAGATGACGATTAGGAGGTAGAATACACATAGCGAGGCTACATCTCTACGCAGCGCCAAGTCATCGAGCCTACTGCAACTCGTTTGTCGCTGAGCATGAAAAAGTGTGTTATTTCGTATTTAAAACCTTTTTTTCTTTTTCAGGGTTTCACACTCAAGCACAATTCAACCCAGGGCGTTCTTTTGACAGGGAAAACTTACCTAGCCTTACGAAATATATCAAGAAAATGGTCGGGAACATATCAATGTATAGCATCTAATGCAGAAGGCGACGGCAGATCTGCTCCTCTTCATATCCAAGTTATGTGTAAGTTTATTTTTTTCTATTCGTTAACTACATTTTAAGGAGATAGCTTTTAAAACACTTATTGTTAACGAACAGTTAGGTTTTGCAACAAAGGGCCATAATCAAAGGTCATTGTTGTTTTGTACTGGTTTAGGGCTTTCTAACGTTCCTTACAGTCGACAAAGGTCTTGTGGAACGGTGGCGAAATGAAGCGGCAGGAATCAATCCGAACAATTCCTCAGAGCATTCCCATGGTATAATCGGTAGAATAACATAGCGAGGCTACATCTCTACGCAGCGCCAAGTCATCGAGCCTACTGCAACTCGTTGTCGCTGAGCATGAAAAAGTGTGTTATTTCGTATTTAAAACCTTTTATTCTTTTTCAGGGTTTCACACTCAAGCACAATTCAACCCAGGGCGTTCTTTTGACAGGGAAAACTTACCTAGCCTTACGAAATATATCAAGACACCAAGCAGGAACGTATCAATGTATAGCATCGAATGTAGAAGGCGACGGCAGATCTGCTCCTCTTCATATCCAAGTTATGTGTAAGTTTATTTTTTTCTATTCGTTAACTACATTTTAAGGAGATAGCTTTTAAAACACTTATTGTTAACGAACAGTTAGGTTTTGCAACAAAGGGCCATAATCAAAGGTCATTGTTGTTTTGCACTGGTTTAGGGCTTTCTAACGTTCCTTACAGTCGACAAAGGTCCTGTGGAACGGTGGCGAAATGAAGCGGCAGGAATCAATCCGAACAATTCCTCAGAGCATTCCCCATGGTATAATCGGTAGAATACACATAGCGAGGCTACATCTCTACGCAGCGCCAAGTCATCGAGCCTACTGCAACTCGTTTGTCGCTGAGCATGAAAAAGTGTGTTATTTCGTATTTAAAACCTTTTTTTCTTTTTCAGGGTTTCACACTCAAGCACAATTCAACCCAGGGCGTTCTTTTGACAGGGAAAACTTACCTAGCCTTACGAAATATATCAAGACGCCAAGCAGGAATGTATCAATGTATAGCATCGAATGTAGAAGGCGACGGCAGATCTGCTCCTCTTCATATCCAAGTTATGTGTAAGTTTATTTTTTTCTATTCGTTAACTACACTTTATCTCCAAAGCCTGGAGACTAGAGTGGCAAAGGCTCTCGCGTCTTCGAAAGGTTTCACTGACCTCATCGAAATTGCAGAAGCTTACGATGACGATAAGAAACTGAACATCAGGCTCAACACCACGCCGATTGCTTCAGATGAATTCGACGCTCTGGTTACCGGAATAGAGAAGAAGGATGTTGCTACGATCGATACCGAATACGGTGTCTTTGAAGTACCAATTCCAACCGCTTCAGCCATTCCAAAGTACCAAAAAGTGTTGAACACAACCGCAGCAGCCGCTATAAAAACTTTATACGTCACTTTTAATTGACAAGTGTGGAATTAATGTAGCAAAGTTAGTTGCGAAAATCAAAGACATAAGTCAAAAGGCTGTCGCCAAATACTCAAATTCTATAGATCGAAGAGACGTGATGGAGTCCATCCTGAGCGTATTGATAATAGAACGAGTCAAGGAAAGGCAGTTGCAGACTATATGCCATCACTACAGCAAACCAGAGATGTGGGTCGACCCATTATCTTCGGGGCTGTGGATCATCAATCCAGATGGCGTATGTACTGTAGAAGTGTTACAAAAGTATAAAACATTTTAAATAGCCAGTATAAAACAATCTAAATGATGTGGGTGGAACTGTTGTCGAGTGGAACGGTGGCGAAATGAAGCGGCAGGAATCAATCCGAACAATTCCTCAGAGCATTCCCCATGGTATAATCGGTAGAATACACATAGCGAGGCTACATCTCTACGCAGCAACAAGTCATCGAGCCTACTGCAACTCGTTTGTCGCTGAGCATGGAAAAGTGTTGTTATCTCGTATTTAAACCTTTTTGTTCTTTCTTCAGGGTTTCACACTCATAGCACCAATGTCTATAGTCCCAGGGCGTTCTTTTGACAGGGAGGAAAACTTTTACCTAGCCTTACGAACTATATTAAAGGACACCAAGCAGGAACGTATCAGCTATAGCCTCGAATGTAGAAGGCGCACGCCAGTACTGCTCCTCCTTCACTATCCAAGTTATGTTGTAAGTTTATTTGTTCTTATCGTTAACTACATTTAAGGAGATAGCTTTTAATTAACACTAATGGTTTAACGAACAATTAGGTTTCCCTGCAACAAGGGCCCATTAATCCAAAGGTCCTTGTTGTTTTGCACTGGTTTAGGGCTTCTCTAACGTTCCTTACCAGTCGACAAAGGTCCTGTGGAACGGTGGCGAAATGAAGCGGCAGGAATCAATCCGAAAAAATTCCTCAGAGCATTCCCATCGGTCTTAATCGTGTTAGAATAACATAGCGAGGCGATACATCTCTCTACGCAGCGCCAAGTCATCGAGCCTACTGCAACTCGTTTGTCGCTGAGCATGAAAAAGTGTGTTATTTCGTATTTAAAACCTTTTTTTCTTTTTCAGGGTTTCACACTCAAGCACAATTGAACCCAGGGCGTTCTTTTGACAGGGAAAACTTACCTAGCCTTACGAAATTATCAAGACACCAAGCAGGAACGTATCAATGTATAGCATCGAATGTAGAAGGCGACGGCAGATCTGCTGATCTGCTTCTCTTCATATCCAAGTTATGTGTAAGTTTATTTTTTTCTATTCGTTAACTACATTTTAAGGAGATAGCTTTTAAAACACTGATTGTTAACGAACAGTTAGGTTTTGCAACAAAGGGCCATAATCAAAGGTCATTGTTGTTTTGCACTGGTTTAGGGCTTTCTAACGTTCCTTACAGTCGACAAAGGTCCTGTAGTGCAAAACAAGATAAACTAAAAAATCATTAGTTCATACACTTTTTTGCTAATAAAATAAAAATATACTATGTTACAGAGGCATAAATAACATTTGGCATCTACATTATAACAATGTATGGAATCTTGACAATTTACTCTGCGTAATAGTCAAGTCAATGTTCACTTGCTAAAACTACTGGATCCTTAAGCTCAAGTGCCAAATCATACGAGAAAACGTTATCATCGATTGAAACTTGAAAAATTTTTTAAAGATTACATTTAGTTTGTCACTTTAGTCATAAACTTAATTTTAGACAATTAGCCATAGTGGAAATCCATATGATTTGATGCCCACGAGACAGGCTCTGCCTAGTGTGGGAGTCAAAGAACTTGTCTTTTTTGGGTGGAGACGTCCGTTTCAGAAATTTACCGCCTTTTTGTAGTAATTATCCTAATGGGAATATGTTTGTTCGGAAGGATAGATGAGTATTGGAGATCCGGGCTCTTAGAGGTACCTAATTTCAAAAAAAAATATGTCCAAGGACAGATACCTGCTGCTGATGAGGTTTATACATTTTGTTGACAACGACTGCATAACCGACCGAGGTAATGATAGAAAGATTGCAAAAATAAGCCCTTTGATTAATTTATCTGATCAACAAATGCCAGGCCACTTACAGTCCTCGCCAAGAGCTTTCGATTGACGAATCGCTGCTGCTTTGGAAAGGACAACTAAGCTGGGTGCAATGCATCCGCATCAAAGCAGCACGATTTGGCATAAAAACTTAAGACTGGTTTATATACTTCAGAAATAGGTTTAAATGCTTTTGCTGATTTTTCCCAGGCTGTGGCTTTTTTATGTTTTAGCGTGATTAACCAAGTCTTAATTTAAGCTAAAGTTTTAATAAGCAAAGGTAAAATGGTCCTCTCATATTTGGTAAACTTTTGGTTAGTCTTAAAGTGCCTTTGGATAAATTAATAGGTAGTGTGTACGTGTATTAATTTGACTTTTTTTAGTACATAACTAGTGTTAAGTTAAAATATATTTTTGTTTAAGTTTGTGTTTCATAGTGTTACCTAGTATTAGTTTGGATTGGATTAACATAGTGATTTAGAATAGTTTTAGTTATTAAATTGTTCGACGTGGATAGACATTTAAATAGGGAAGATTATGCTGAACTTTTATTTTATGATTTAGTGTGGCCCTGGCCAATAACGCACTTTTTAAAAGTACAACAATGTGTAAATGGCTGTATAATTTCGGACGATATGCCAAATATGTACAACCATTTTGTCACCTCTATGGACTACTATACATTAACAACCATGTTGTATGAGGACTCAGTTTGGTGCGCAACTCGTTCCACGTGTCTCTACGACCACTATACACCGGACGAATGTCCCGAGTGTGTAGATGGTGAATAAAAAAAACATCTGCAGGTAAGTTTTTATTTTTATAAACTTAAACTACATCCGTGCTAAATGAAGAGTGTTTGACAATTTTTGACAGTAGTAAATTAGTAGGTAATGTTGTTCCGAGTAGGTACACCTACTTATTTTTGTTTTTTTTTTTAACTCCGTCACGTAATATGTAGGAAAGTAACTGATTTGGTGCACCACATGTCATTTTAAATAATTTATTTCTCATTTCAGCTGCGCTAAAGAGCCAGAGGAAACAAGAGTCTGCGTTGCCGACATGGCAACGCAGACGGAAATTAATAGAAAAAGAGATGTTTGACCACGGCCACCGCCGATCCCAGAGTCAATGCGAAGCGGAAGATGGTGGGCTCCAGAGAATTCCCCTGGGGCCAGCAGCACATCCTCGCCGGTATCCAGGTGGAGCTTAAGTTCATTAAGGGAATCTTACTAATCCAGTACCCAAAAAAGGTCAAAGTATTACTGCTGCATCTTACGCAAACACCCTGCGTAAATTAAAGAAAGCAATAAAAGCACCGCAAATGTATTGCTGCACGACAACGCGTTTCACAAAGCGCGTATTGCCAAGGCTGCTGTGCTGGAGTGCGGATTTGAAGAAATCAGTCATCCACCCTACAGCTAGAAAAGCCCAGACATGGCCTCTAGTGATTATTTTCTATTCCTTAATCTTAAAAAAAACCTTCGTGGAAAACATTTTTTCGACGATGATGAGTTGAAAGCAGCAAAAATATTTTTAAGCCATTAAGAAAATTATTTTAGAGGGAATTCAAAAGTTACTTTCTCGAACAAATAAGTGTATTGAGACTGTATAGGGGACTTAATTGAAAAATAAATTTTAGTCAGAATTTTCCGCTGATTCTTTCATCTCCATACCGAGATTACATTTTGGTAATTCCCTTCTTGGTAATCTAGAATTGATCTGCAGCAAGGACCTTTCCACCGCCCGCCAGAGCAGGGCAGCGCGCTCATTAGAGTCCTACGCCCTTTCCTCGAACGCCTCGCCGGCAACGTAGAGGCCGTTTCCAAGACCCGTCTTCCCCAATTCGCAGAAGGAACCGTACTCAGACGCAGTCAGATCTAGCTAGGCAGGCTTATGTCAGATCTGACTGTGAATGGCGGAGTTAACAGAGCGGTAGAGAATCAGGCTAATAGAAGCCGAAATAAGATGTCAAGAACGGTGGCAACAATTATTTTTAGAATTAGGGAATAGCATAGTAGATATTTTAGAAAAAAAAAAAAACTAACTAACTACGTAACATATTTTGATGCGGATTCTTAATAGATTGATCCTTCTTGATTTAAGTGTTTTAAGGGAAATGTTTATAATGTCAATGTATAAAAGCATAGTTAATATTGCACTGGTGTGAAACCGGGACAGGTGCTAGTGTTAAAATATAACAATTAATAGCACTTTGAAAGTGTATTAAAAAAGTCTGGATAACTGTTTAACTTTGTTTTCAGAGTTACTTGGTGCAGAAGATGCCATACCTTCATGTTCTTCTCGTGAGGAGTGTCATGACAAGGCTGTACAAGTAGTACAGCATAACATTCAATTCTGTGATCAAGCCCTACAAGTTCAACCAGTACATGAACATGTATCTTGTCAAGTAGTAATACATCATGTTCACAAAGCAATTCAAGCATGTGTAACATGACATTATAGAAGTAAACGGGTGCAGTTTAGTGCGGCTGTAAAAGATGCTGTATTATCACCAATACAACTAATTGCTCATCAGTCAACTTCAACATCTCCTAATAAGCCATCTGTGTCTGGTTACACATCAACAAAAAGAAAAGTAATTTTGACTGAATAAAAAAATATGACAGTGATGTAGTAATTTTAAATTTATTTTGTCTTGGTACATAACCTTAAAAGGTGTATTTTTAAAAGTCTCTGGAATACTGAATAAGTTATTAGTAGGTACTTAAGTACTAATGTCAATCAAAGTGATCTTCGCATAAATAAATTATACTTTGAGTAGAAAATGAGTCAGGGTCCCTTTTGGCAAGTTTTAGCCAGGTGTTACGTTACGCATGTTCATTTCATTAGGTACTTTGATCCATAACTTTCCTGGGGTCTTCAGTAACGTGTTTTTACATTCTCGTACAATACAGTAATGATAATTACTGTACATTTGATATAAACTGGTAGAAAACATGGTTTTTAAAGTGGGTTTTTAATAAAAAACTTTGCGGCGCTTCGCGGTTTCTATTTTAGTAAATGTCAAATGATTGTTTTCGCGTACGTCACAGCACAGATAATTTAAAGACTAATATGGCTGACAGCGTTTTCGCTTGTCAACTGTCTAGCACAACTTTAAATTTAAAATTTAATGTGTTTTAGGAATTTAAAAAATTTAAACTCTTTCGTGTAAGATAACGGTAATGAATCTTATAAGACATAAAAAAAAAAATTCAACTAGCTTAACATATTAAGCAAAAAATTCAAGTTCGCTTTGTGGCACAATTACTTAGTAATTCTATTGCAGACGCTTTACAGTATAGTAAAGATAAAGGAATACCAGGATTTGAAACTGCGAAGGCACAATAAATTTTTTACGAACTTTTAATCATCTCTTCGACCTTTTTAACTCTCGTAATATGCGTAAAGGGTTTAAAAAAAGCGCTGGCTCCTCTGGCTGGCTGCTGCTGAGTCGTATATAAAAAAATTAAAAACGTCAGATGGTATATATTTGACCAACTCTAACCGAAAAACAGGATTTAATGGATTTCTAATTTGCATCAAATCACGCAAAAAAGAAGCATGCTCCAAAGTGACCAAGAAGTTTGGGTCAAAGTAGTAGAAAAGACTCGAAAACTTTTAGCAGAAGATTATAAACGTGGCTTAAGAGTTGACTCTAATATTGAGTGAATCTTCTGAGTCCATCCAATCCAATGAAGTCGAGGATATACGAATTTTTTCGGGTCAAAAATAATGTATGCTTTTTCACCAGAAGACCCCAAGCATGTCAGAAAATAAAATTTCACTTGATAAAAAGAAAGTTATTGGAATGGCCTATCGGAAGGGCACTGATCTACTCCCCATACTTTATTATAATGGTAAAGTTCTATATTTACAGACAAGGTAAAAAATCTGAAGCCACGTCCCACCTGATAGCACGAAGCTTCAGGCAGCTCTCCCAGGAAACGCAACTCACCCCATCGCATCATCTATTTCAAAAACGCCCAGGAATGAACCCTCGTTTGAAAAAATTATGCAGTTGATGACGCATCAAACTCTGGCCATAGAGAGCATAGCCAATCAGGTTTCGGCATTGGCTTAAAAAGGTGAATCTGAGCACTCAGAACCAGAACTGAACCAATCCTTTGAATCAGTAGCTGACAGCACACAAGAAGGCATCATATTTGAAGCTTCCATCATTGTGCTTCCTCACACAGCAACATCCATGGTGAATACCAATAAATTAACGCAGCAAGCTGCCCTCTGCGCACGAATTGTGGAGGCACAAGATCATCTACCTTTGCTAAATAGCATTAAATCATTTAATAGAGAGGAATCTCCTTCTTCTTCCTCGTACTCTTCAGAAGAGGACTAGAAAGGTGCCAACGACGACGAGTGGAACTCAACGGGTCAACTACCAACTTTCCCATTTTCCAGCGTGGGACATATCAACGCTGGCCCATCTGAGACCCCGATCGACTTTTGTAAATAGTTTTTTACTGCTAACTTTATGTCATTTACTCGTTGCGAGCGTAAATACCCATACCATGTAAGTTTTGTTGGAAAGCTCGCAGGAACATAGTTGAATATTATAGCAATGGAAGAATACCTCAGTTGACGATATGTATATTTTTGGGGCTCCTTTTTCTAATGGATCATATTAAACTGAACAGTGTAAACGATAATTGGAATGATGAAATAGAAATAGAAAAATCTTTATTCAAGTCCATACAGAACACTTATGAATGTCAAAACATAATAATAATCTACCACTGGTTCGGAACGTCGATTTCTACTAAGAAGACACCAGCAAGAAACTTACTCTTTTCAAATAGATGGCTCAACGACCAAGAATTACTCGTAGTCTTAGCCTCCGATATGAAATGTCGCTTTTTATCAAGATCTTGTTTAGCTTGTCGTCAATCTCCTGCTTCCAATTCTTGCAGGACTTTACTACATCCCGCCAGCGAAACCAGATGTTTAATTCAACTTACCTTTTAGCAAATTATTGCGCGGCGATAGATGTTTGATAATTTTACGAAATTTTTCTTACAATAACCCTAAAGTTATTTTCTTAATACTGTTCCTAATATATTTATCAACTTTTTTAACTTCGGTTATCCCTCCTAGAATTCTAACTATAGACGAAAATGACATTTTATTGTGTGATCGTACATCCAGGGAAAGACATAAATAAGGCGTAAAAATGTATGTGCTTACGGACACTAACGGCATAACTCAGAAAATGCACATGTATTGTGGCAATCACGATAGAGCCCTTAAGGGGAAAGGTATGAAGTTATTATAATGCTCATGGAAGATTATCTCAACTTAGGGCACGCTTTATACATGGATTTTTTTTATAATAGTGTTTCCCTTACAGAAAATCTGTTGGATGTCGAGCTTATCCAAAAGCACAACCGAGACTACAATCAAACCGTGGTAGAAAGAGAGTAAAAAGCTACATAACTACTGATACACCTATCAATAATGAAATTGAACAACAATCCTGGGAAAGAGAACGCAAAAAGTTAGAAAAAGGAAAGTAAAAAATGTCACAAAAAAAGAAATACCTCAGAAGAGACTAAAGACTAACGAAAGTATTAAAAGAGTTTTATTTAGTGATGTCGAAAACATCTCGACATCTTCCTCTGATTCTTTAACCTCTGAGGACGAACTGCCACTAAATCACTTCGTGCAACCGAAAAAGAACGATTTTGTAGTCCTCTAATTTGTTGGAAAACAACAAGTAAAGCATTATGTTGGAAAATTACTGACAAATAATGAGGATAATGAATATGACGTTAGTTACGTAGAAGTGGCAAAGTTGACAATCATTTCTATTTACCTATTGAACCTGATATGGCAACGGTATTGTTAGATATTACAATTTTGCTTCCTCTTGTTAATGTTGCAGAAAGAAAGATGTCTATACTTTCCCAAAGAATATTTTAAAGAAGTTTAATATTTATTAGCAGTTAAGCAGTTTTCTCATTTTGTTAATTTTACATTATTTTATGTTGTAACATTGTGCCTCTTACCCTGTAACAGATTACCCCAGATACGGGGATCAGTGTTACGATCGGCAGATTTAATTAAAGTGCATTTTAAAATAAGTAGTTGTTGGTAATGTTAAGTTTAAGAGAGATTGTTAAAGTTTATTTCCATGCCAAAAAGTAGCTGATTAAAACAATATTCTTCTCATTACATTCTAGTATTTTTTTTGTAACACGGTACCCCACCTTACCTAGTTGTGTGTGTGGAAGAACGCGAAAGGACGCTACTTTACATCATTTTCAGTCGGAAAGAGAAAAGACTCCATATGTGGTTAAAGTGTTTGAACCATGATGATGGATAATTTTGTCCGAATTGTCATTTAATTTTATTGATTGCGCATTTGCGCCGAACATCCGCAATCGTTTTATTGAACTGACTGTAAGATTTACAATAATAAATTGGTGTAATATAATTAACAGGATTTTGAAGGGCACCGACATATTATATTGATTAAAAAGAAAAAAAAATCAAAAGCTTTTTTGCCTGCGATGCAAAAAAAGATTTCCAACTGGATGAGGTGGGTAATGTGCCTAACTGCCCATAAAAAGATTAAAAAAAAAACGCTACCTAGTATTTGAATGACATAAACATCAACCAGCAAAAAATTTACCCGGATATGACAAATTATACAAACTTCGTCCTTTGATTGATCCATAAACGAAAGTGCACGGATCCAGGTCCTCAGAGCATAGATGAGTTTATGATTTTATTCAAGGGCAGGTCATCGTTCAAACAGTTTTATGAGATAGGGGCAGACGAACAGACGGTTCACCTGATGGTAAGTGATTACCGCCGCCCATGGACACCAGAGGAGTCGCAAATGCGCTGCCGACCTTTTAAGAAGGAATACGCTCGCTTTTTGAAGGTTTGTAGGTCGTATCGGTTCGGAAATACCGCTGGTGACAGTTCATTCCATAGTTTTGTAGTTCGAGGCAGAAAGTTTCTGGAGAAACGCACAGTTGAAGATTGCCAAGCATCTAAATGATGTGGGTGGAACTGTTGTCGAGTGGAACGGTGGCGAAATGAAGCGGCAGGAATCAATCCGAACAATTCCTCAGAGCATTCCCCATGGTATAATCGGTAGAATACACATAGCGAGGCTACATCTCTACGCAGCGCCAAGTCATCGAGCCTACTGCAACTCGTTTGTCGCTGAGCATGAAAAAGTGTGTTATTTCGTATTTAAAACCTTTTTTTCTTTTTCAGGGTTTCACACTCAAGCACAATTCAACCCAGGGCGTTCTTTTGACAGGGAAAACTTACCTAGCCTTACGAAATATATCAAGAAAATGGTCGGGAACATATCAATGTATAGCATCTAATGCAGAAGGCGACGGCAGATCTGCTCCTCTTCATATCCAAGTTATGTGTAAGTTTATTTTTTTCTATTCGTTAACTACATTTTAAGGAGATAGCTTTTAAAACACTTATTGTTAACGAACAGTTAGGTTTTGCAACAAAGGGCCATAATCAAAGGTCATTGTTGTTTTGCACTGGTTTAGGGCTTTCTAATAGTAGGGGAGCCCAAGAGGGGATTTTGGGATTTACTCAAGCGCGGCAGATTACTATACAGGCAGGTACCTTGTACCCCATTAAATACCTCCACTGAGTATGAGTCCTGTATATGTGGCCGTGCGTCAAGGATAAAGGATCAGATTAGTAAAAAAAAATTGATCATCTGAAATTCTCGAGCGCGTCAGATTAAGATAGGATAAGTTAGTTATATGCTAAAAAGTGTATATTCCACTAATCTGACAATTTTCGATTGACGATAAGAAGTTAGTGGGTTACAAACTTGTAAAAAAAAACGTCATCTTGACTTTCTCGAGCGTGGCTAAATTTTTTTTTATTTTTAAGGGAATAATTCAACGTTCACGAAAAATATATAATCTGACGATTTCCATAAGCCGAAGGAAGGAAAAATAATCGATAAAGTTTAAAGCGTGCAGCTACGTGGTGCCGGTGCGTGCAACTTGCCACCGTGTCAATCGGAGTTGTTTCAACAAGTTCTACGTACAAAATTCATTGCATGCTTGTGGAGTAATGCCCATAAATCTAAAATTATTGATCTTTCACCGACGGACTATGGGTGGAGAGTTGTCGATGAAAAAATATGAGATGATCTGGTTTGAGGGTGATCAATTGCCAAAAGCATACGAAGACGTTGTCGTAGCACCAGATGTTTTTGAGGATACTCCAGAATTAGGTATATTTTTTTCTGCAATCATTGAAGAAATTATTATTCATGAGGAAAAATTCGTTTAATATTCTTATGATTTCTTGTTACAGATACACTACCTCAGGATGAAATCGAGTCAGAGGAGGAAGATAATTCTACCGACGAAGATGACGATTAGGAGGTAGAATACACATAGCGAGGCTACATCTCTACGCAGCGCCAAGTCATCGAGCCTACTGCAACTCGTTTGTCGCTGAGCATGAAAAAGTGTGTTATTTCGTATTTTAAAACCTTTTTTTTCTTTTTCAGGGTTTTCACACTCAAGCACAATTCAACCCAGGGCGTTCTTTTGACAGGGAAAACTTACCTAGCCTTACGAAATATATCAAGAAAATGGTCGGGAACATATCAATGTATAGCATCTAATGCAGAAGGCGACGGCAGATCTGCTCCTCTTCATATCCAAGTTATGTGTAAGTTTATTTTTTTCTATTCGTTAACTACATTTTAAGGAGATAGCTTTTAAAACACTTATTGTTAACGAACAGTTAGGTTTTGCAACAAAGGGCCATAATAAGCACGGATCCAGGTCCTCAGAGCATAGATGAGTTTATGATTTTATTCAAGGGCAGGTCATCGTTCAAACAGTACATGCCGATGAACCCGATCAAGCATGGGTACAAAGTCTGGTGTCGGTGTGATAGCCAAAGTGGGTACCTATTTGAACTTCAAAAACAAGTAATTATGATAGGTATTATAAACCATCCTCAGTCCACAAAATTTTAATGCACGGGGAGAGTATTATAAACCATGTTGCAGTGCTTCCAATTGGTCAACTTTCGGAGGACGTTCAAGAATCCCATAACAAGGACTATAAAAAGTATCGCCTTCATCATGCCAGAAAATGCTCCTGAGCAGTCACAAATGAAGACGTATTTCATACTCTTCTTAACATTTCCGATCCATATATAACTAGTATTAGAAAACCATACAGCAAAAACGTCAGAGAAGTGAGAACTCGATGAGGACACACTACATCTTTTGAATGTGAACCAATTAATTTTAGATCCTGAAGTTGACAAATGCTAGGGGCAAGTGGGGTACCTTGAAACGCGGGGCACAGTGTAACATCACAAATATCTCCGTCTCTTTCTGTTTTTTTTAATTATGCGTTTATGCTCAAATATAAAGCTCACAATCCGCCATCTTGTAACAGCAGTCATTCACGGAACGGTTAGATATCTGTACCAGTTTTTTAAAGAAATTGTTTTTGAGGTAAAAACGTGAAAAAAAATATTGACTTGTTTTCGTTCTTATTCCAAAAGTTATCATTTGAGGTAAGTGCTATTTTAATCATGTATTAGCACGTTTATTTCGCGTTTATTAAGGTAATATAAAAAATCTAAACTAACCTTAAAATTATTATGTAAATTTTGCTCTTGGCACATGGCATGGGGCAGAATGTAACGGGGCACAATGTAACATGTTTCATTGTACCCCATATAAAGTATCTATATTTTTGTTATAGGTTATCAGCTAAATGGTTCGAAAGTATGCAAGGAAGTCCGGTAAAGGGCTGCATGATGAAAAAAAAATGCGAGAAGCTATAGCATTAGTAGAAAGTGGGCTTAGTTTGAGGAAAGCTGCGGATCTTAAGCAAGTTAATTATATAACGCTTTATAGATATGTAAATAAAAAAGAATAACAATGAAGATGTTGAAACCATGCGAGTAGTTCCACATTACGATTGTCGAAAAGTGTTTTCTTCCGAGCAAGAAGCAGCTTTAAAAGAATATATGGTTAATTGCGCCAAAATGTGTTATGGCTTAGATACAGTGGAAGTAAGGAAACTTGCCTACGAAATGGCTAAATTTCATAACTTAACTATGCCTGATGCATGGCATGCAAAAAAATGGCTGGCAAGGATTGGTTGTATAGTTTTAGAAAAAGGCACAATGATTTAACTCTGCGTAAGCCTGAACCATGTAGCCTTTCGCGGGCTACATCTTTTAATCGACACAATGTTAAAATGTTTTTTACAAATTTGGAACTCGTATTGCGACGCCACCCCGATTTTGCCAATGGTTCACGAGTATTTGCACTAGACGAAACGAGTACAAAGACAGTCCAAAACCGGAAAGGTCATAGCAAAGAAGGGGCATAAACAACTAAACAAGGTAACCAGTGGAGAACGAGGTACCTTAGTACCACATGCTGTGCATATCTGCTACTGGATCGGCACTGCCACCTGCAATGGTCTTCCCGAGAAAAAACGTATAAAGCATTCATGATTAACGGTGCTCCTACTTAAATTTCGCGTTTTCGTTTCTTCTTTCTTAATACGAAATGCTAAGGAATGGAACACTTGCCGGCTTCTGTATTCCCAGATATAGCTACAATTTGGTGTCTTTAAGTCGAGAGTGAATAGGTTTCTTCTGGGAAAACACGCTACATCTTAGACCTCATTGTCA
>CM026297.1:7099106-7176740 GCA_014851415.1 Cnaphalocrocis medinalis
TACCGATTATGCATAACAAGTTAACAACACAAACATACATCAATGTTGTTAAATAACGTGGCCATTGTCTGTCTCATAACAAGCCTGTGATGATTGGTAACTATGTGAAGTAGTGTTGCCAGGAGGCTTTCGAAAAGTTACGGTAAAGTGGTACGCTTTTTGAATAAAAACTCCTGTGAATGAATTTTGATATTCAGTCACTACGGATTTTCTAACGGCCCTTTGAGGATGATAGCATTTCAAGTAAGGAATTAAAAAAAATATATTTTTCTTTATTCAAAATCGAACCCTTTGGGAATTTAAGTCTCGTAAATGTTTAAAAAAATATAAAAAAAAACATTACATGCTTATAATTTTTGAGAAGAGTAATCTTAAAGGGCAAAAAAAAAACGTAAAACATTACTTAAGTAACTTTCTGGCAACCCTGATCTCAAGTCTCTCCTGGCTCATACTAATAAAATCTTAATTTTTTAAACAATTGCTTCTTTTTTAAAACGCGGTTATTGTATTACGACGATAAAACATTAAAAAACATGATTATCAAACCGTCTCAACGACGTGTGATGGTAATTTTCTTATCTTGAACTCTTATTTTAATGAATTTCCGTTAGGTCGGTATTTTAATGAGTTCCGTTATGAAAATATTTATGTAGATACCTGTGTGTGTAGATAAGTAAGGATTTTTTTTGAAGTGATCATTACTCGTTTAATATTTCTATCATTTTATTGAATTGATTATCTATCTATATAAATAAAAAAAATAATTGCTGTTCGTTAGTCTGCCTAAAAACCGAGAACGAATAAACCGATTTGGCTAATTTTGGTCTTGAAATATTCCTGAATGAAAGCCCAGGGAAGGTTTAAAAGATGAGAAAAAATGCGATATGGAGTTCGCCGGGTCAGCTAGTTTTAAATTATATTTTTATTGAAGAAAATTATATCAGTTCAAATTATTTCCTAATATTCGATATTCAAAATATTTATAATTTATTATTACCCACCAAAACGGTAAAAAATACATCGATTCACTAGGATGTTTTGATTTGCTAATATTCTTACCGTATACGTTTTTTTTTATATTAAAATACTTAATGCTCAATATCTTTATTGCATCTATAGATCACAATATTAGTTGGTAATCAAATGTAGGTATCACTATAGACCCGTGAGGTCTCTGAAATTTCGTAATAGACCTATGTTTGAATTATATAAGATAAAATTCGCAGTGATGTAATACATAATACACATTTTCTAAAGCACTTACTGCGAAATATGTCTTATCGCTGACACAACACTATAACATTAGTATATTTTGATCCTACCTCTACATTAAAACGTTAAACGAGTACATTTAAGAAAACCCAATTCATAATTTAAATACATTACTCATATCTATAATATGACACAATTGTAATTATTCAACTACTTACAGGGTATACCGTGTATCGGTAAAAATGTACATGTTTCTAAACACTTATTCTACGTTTTGTTTGGAACACCCATTCAAATTGACCTAACGGTAGCCGGTTTTGTATGAATACTTGACATAGATTTTATAAAGTATGTTTTTTTTGTTTGGGCGAACGGTGTTCTATTTAACGGATAGTAATAATAAGTGTATAGATATTTGTAACCGATACACCTTGCATATTTTACTTGTTATCAACAATGAGTGGACAGAAATATTACGTTCTAACGTAGCAATTTAGAATTTTTAAGTAAATCTATTCTAGTATCATTCGTGATGTATTTAAAAATAATATTTCAAGAATGTTTTTTGTTAAATCATCATTGTAAAAATGTACTTCATTTTGTAATTTTAGGTACATTTACTGAGTTAAATGTCACTAAGACTATGATTGATTTATTCATACCATATACTTAATCAATACTTAGGTTGATAATAAAATTAATATTTATCTTTTAATTTAGTCGCAAATTAATTTATTGTGACAACAAACATCAAGTTTATGTAGATTGTTTCAATTTTCTTCTTACATTAAATATGATTGATATTAATTTATTCCATATCTCGACAATAATTAACTTCAGATGTTGAAAATAACTTGTAGGTAGGTAATGTATATAGGTAGGTAATTTAATTTTGGTCTATCCTTATTTAATTTAGGCTAGAATCAATCAAAACTGGTTAAATACATGTCTTCATTATAGATATACCGTCTTGATACCAATTGCTACACATTTATCGTTTCACAGATACCTAGATGTTTCTCATAGTTAAATTTTCAGAACTAGTTCTAGAAACTAGTTTTGACAAGACTAGATAATGATGATATAAAATTTTGCAGTCTCTCAGCCTCGGCCTGTTTCGCTCCGACTACCTGATGCAACAACACGAAGAGAACAGCATTAAGCAAGTGGAGTTTAACACGATCGCCTCCAGTTTTGGCGCCATCACCTCCAATCTGCCCGCCATGTCTCGGTACCGACGCGTTTGTTGTCGCGCCCAGCGGGTGGACCCCTGGATACTATATAAAAAAATACTGATTGTTTTTTTACTTATTGAGATAAAAAAAAACATTTAAATCGGATAGTTAAACAAGCAAACATATTTATTTACGTGTTGAGATAGAACGTAAAAGTAGTTACAATAAAAAAAAACAAAATTTCTGTTAAAATAATTCCGCATATTTAAATTATTTTTTTATTTACATCTACAATAAATTAAAAACGTTTTTTTGTTGTAAATCCCGCAAAAGATACATACTTATAAATTTTTTTTAGACAAGTAAACTTTAGTGTCTACTTACCCTTAACTTCGCTTACCAAGGATTTATTAATAATATCAAAAAAATATTTGTATAAAAAGTATTTTTTAATAATATTTATTTCATTTTCTGATAAGTATCAAATTCAAACAATAAACTTTAAAATAATTTTAAAATTGAAGGCTTATTGTAAAAATCGAAAAAAGTCTTTTTTTATCTCGATTAGTGAAAAAAAACGTGTTTATAGATACATTATAAAAAATCTCAATTGATTGTTTGCATTTTAAAATACAAAAAGTGCTTTATTTTAACGCCGTTAGATGTCTTAAATTGGAATCGCTTCCTGTTTGTTGTGTGAAAACATTCGTCATGAATCACAATCATTTATTTTAACATGCAAATTATCCAATTATCACCTCATAAAAAATATATGTGCCATTGTGTTTTTGTGAGTGTGATAGCTATCCTTTTTATACATGTTATCCATAAACGATTCCAGAAAATTCACTTCATTTCTATAGAAATTGCAAGAAAAATTTAGTATTAAATTAAAAAAATAAAAATACTTATACAACTTAATTTTTTTTTGTAGATTCTCGACTCTATCTGTTTTACAGTTATTTATTTTTCTTGCTGTAGATGATTAAAAAAAGTTTTTAATTTTTTTTTAGTATTCTACTTAGAAAATACAGTACCGAAAATCCACTCGCTTAAATGCAAGAATCATTGAAGTATTTTTTTTTCTTGATCAATAATAATATATAGTATCCAGGTATCGAAACCCTCTGTGCCAAAGCGACATGTAATCAGTCGACATCTCTCATGTGACTGCTATCTCTTTCTTTCCAATGCACGCTATACATTCATCTCTTCCACTGAAATCACTGTCTATGCTTGTTTGTTATTTTGTTTTCCTTATGTTGTTTGGACTTGCACGTATTGCTTAGCTTTTGCACCATAGATTAAAAATGAGAATCTATTGCAATTATTAAAACATGTTTGTTTTGAATTGAAATGTGGGGTTAAATTTCAATGTAGTTTTAGCAATATTTGATTATAAGAAAAAGAAAAAGCTGGGGTTAATTTTGACTATGGTATTTCGTGGAGTAATTTTAATAAAACTTTCTTTAGTATTTAGATTAGAGTGCATGTATATTGTGAACGCATTAAAAGGCTTGTAGTGCGATCACTTGAGAGATGTTACCTGTACGCCTGTGTTGTCGGTCAAAAGATTGATTAAAATGTGTTGTTTCACGTTAGATCCGCTGTCTCTTTCTGTCCAGTCATTGCTGGGTATGGCTTAGGGTACACATCTTTCAAAGACAATTTTGCTTCATTCACCCATGCACATGTGCCACATAAAATATGGACAAAATAAGTATTGAAATAAAATAGAGTTTCAATCATTTTAACAATCATGACATTTGAAGATTATGAAAGCACATTTAGCAAGAATAAAACCTACACTCCTTTTTTGTACATGCAAATCAAAAATCCGTATTCAGTCAGGCTATTCAAAAGTCGAGTTCTTAATTTATTATTAGCAAACGGTAAATATTTTTTTTCACTTTTTTTACCATACACACACACACAAAAAAAATACGATAAATTGATAGGTATTTTTTATTACACAAAATAAAAAAAATAACAAATATTGTTTAAACTCTTTAAGAAGCAACATTACAATGTTTGTTGCGCGAAATACCTAAAAAACCCAAATCATAATTCAAGTTTGGATGTGATTTTCAACATAAAAAATTACCAAGTCACGTCACCGACTTTGTACGATAACTTAATTTGAATTATGCGAATTTCTAAAAGTCATGTTAGAGGGATGTAAATGTTTACAGATACACCCTGTATAAAACAACACATTAAGCTGTCTGAATCTATGAAATATCTTTTACTAAGGAAATAGAAATAAAAAATATCTTTATTCAAGTTAGGACCATGTAGTCATCACTGGCACTTATCAATGACAAAATATTAAAAAAGAACAAAAAAAAATTAGGCACACATAATCTACCACTAGTTTGGAACTAAGGTTAAAACAAAAATAAATGTTAATCACATGAATTCAGAATTAATAGAGAAAATGTTGACAGTATGTGCCGACATCCGACATTCTGTTAACACATAACTTCGTCCCTGATACAAAATTAAATTTTGCCGTAATCTCCACTTTTATGTCCCGGCTTTGACTCCTAGGATTGATTTCTGATGGAGATGGAACGGTCTATTTTGAATATTATGTCAGTAAGATCTTCAGTTCAGTAGTTTTAGTTTGTTGCACTGGAGTTTCGACCCTTTGTGTGCTGTGGTAAGAATCCTTACAGACCACTTTTACAAATTCCACCAGTCTGACACCAACGTTTCTCCAATCCAAAACAATATGTTGGTAGAGCAGTAGTGACTCCAACTGATGTCGTGGGCGGTGGCATTCACTTACCATCAGTTGATCCATCTGTTCATCTGCCACCTATCACGTAAAAGTTAAATGTATGAGTAATGTAGGTTATTTCAGGAATCCTCTGTAGCTTGACTACTTATTTGGACGTTATCCATATAATTATGGCCTTCGGGGCGTTACGTTGTGTTTTTTAACCTCAATGTAGCAGGCGGTCAATATTCAAAATCATGTCGTTTTTTTTTTCAGATAAAAAAATCCTTTTATTTTAAGCCCATAAAAATAACAAAAAAGATAAATACATAATATTTATATTATATCTTATAAATTACACGTAACTTATTTTTAGGCAATAAAATGATACAATTAATGAAAAGTACAATTTAAATGTAAATAAATGTTAAAATATGAAAAGTTAATTTTTTTTAAACAAAATATAGACTTACAAAAAATATATACATTGAAGTACCTAAACGAAGTTTGCAAAATAAAAATAATTCGTTACTTACATTTTAATAAAACATTAACAGTTTTTGCATGACCATTATATTATGTGCCAATTTATGTTATTTAATTAATAAAATACTTTGGCATTTAATAATAAGATGTTTGTCTGAGGAAAATAACTGATTCGCCGTTTATTTTAAAATGGCTATCCAATTAAATTCCTCGATTAAATTGTCCTTTTCAAATATAATGGTTTTAGTTAGTAAGGTTGCATGTATGTTAATATTAAACCTTTTTACCAACATTATAAATACCACTTGGGAAAGTCAGGTATTTGCATTTACCATCCTATTTGAAATTGACAATTTCATTATGCCTAAATTGCATTTTTACGTAACATTAATTTAAAGGACTTCATGTTCATAAAAACTATGATTTTCTCCTACTTTCCTCGGCTCATAACAGCTTTGTCGTAATTCGTATGCAAAGTACAGACAGCCACACATCAGGTTACCACAACCTGTCAAAATTTCTGAATTGATTTTCAACTTAATGTGTTTGACAGTAAGATGACAATCCATTGAAGAAATTTGACAGTATAGGTACTTTGATGTGTGAGGGTGTATGTACATTATTTTGCTATGATTCTTGTCATTATAAGAAATTATTTCCCGGAATTTTCGCAACTTAAGTTTTTTTATTGCTAATTTTTGTATTTGTTTTTGTAGGATTTAAGGCAATTTTATACTAAATTCTTAAGGAGGATCCTACTTTTTATGAGTATTAGTCTTTATTTCAAGCTATTGTGTAGATAACTACACCTAAGAATACTTACCCTTCATTTGGGGAATATCGTGAAAATCGCTAGATGGCGTTATATATGGACGAAAGTCTATCTACAGAGTGATTGGTTATTTTGAACGTCATATCTAATTTACAATTTTATAAAGAGATAACTTCTCTAGACCAACACAAGGCTGTTAATAGGTACCTCCTATCCTTGTTAATAGGTACGTTTAGCTAGTCTTATTATGTGTTTGGTTATTTCTTGGTTTATTTTATTCATCAGTTTCAAATAAAACTTAATTCTCCCAGTGCAGCGCCACACCGCACCCGCACCGCGCGTATGCGATGAGATCATCGACTAAATTGCGAAGTGCCACCCCTAGTCATAGTTATCATTATTTACTTACAATGCTGACTCAGCGATGTGGGACTTGGCCTTCGACGTCAAAGTTCGTCCTTTCGTTCGATCCTGTGCCAATTCCGATTAATCATGCACGTTTAGTGCTTTAAGGTCCTTGGCGACTTCGTCCCTCCAGCGATATCTCGGACGCCCGACAGGACGGCATCCCGTTGGTCGTCCCAAGTAAGCTCTTTTGGCCGCTCGGACCTCTCCCATTCTCTCCAAGTGTTCGAGCCAGCGTAGTCGGGATTGTTTTATCTCCCCCATTATGGTAGGCTCGGCTATAAGGTCTTCGATTTCCTGGTTGAACCTGTGCCTCCAAAACCCAGAAATGGTCTCAGATTTTTTCTGAATATCATCCGTTCCGTCACCAGCACTTGAATTTGCTCCTTCAGTGTTAGTGTCTACGTTTCACACCCATACATTAAGATTGGTCTTATATCTGCTAAAATTATAAATGACGAACAAATCAACCAATAATGTTGAAGTTGAATATCGACATCCATCTAGAGGTTTTTTGATTAAACCAAATGCGACAGTTAGGTACGTAATTACACTTATTTGAAGTGCAGTTATCTACACCAAAAATAAATTGTATTGTAGTTTAATTACTGCTGTATTTTATTGCTGTTTTTATGCATTTGTTGTAGTTGTTCGTCGTAGGGGCCCTGTGATGTTTTGTTGATCGCTTCGTAGTTGTGTTGTTTCAGTTTTCTTGGGTTGTTTTTTCTTTTTTTTCTAATATTTTAATCTTTAATCCAATAGACATTAATATTGTATTGACGTTGAAAAAAAAATATTTTTTAGTAATAAATGGCTTTCACCGTTACAGATTACTTTGCTAATATTTGAACAATAAAGTCAAAATCGGTTAAAATTTTTTTTTCACGTCAATAGGTTCAATGGTCACAAATAGAAGAAAATTCGACCACACATTTTTTCTTTACATTTTATACAAATGTAAAAATGTTGGTAAAATTTTCTTACATGACCCGTATGTTTTACATATTTTTAAATAAATTTTAATATTTTCAGCTACATTCTAAGGCAATTGGGTCAAAATGATCTGATAAAAAACGTAAGTTGTATTAATATTTTATTATATAATCATTCTTTTCAATTTGGTTTTTTATTGTAATTTTCCTTACCTTAAATTTAGGGGTGCTTATTCGGTTTATCCGCCGCCGTTTGATTTATATCAATTTACATGAAAGAAAATTGTTCATAATACTTATACGCTACACATTTTTGAAAACATTCATGCTAGGCCCTCTGCCGTTTGTGCAGACAATTTTAGTTATGCTTACGTATGATAGACTTAACATACTTTAAAATTTTTGACACAAATTTTGTACGATATATTTTTGCTACGATTTCTTTGAAAAACTTAGGTAGACAGCGGCATGACTGTGCCTCAGCATTGTTGTTGTCTATGAGCGGCGGTTACCATTTACCATCAGATGGGCCGCATGCTCGTCTGCCTACTTCAGCAATAAAGGAAAAATAAACTTGTGCTAGACTCTTAATCCTCAATTAATTTCAGATGCCAGAGAACCGGGCCCTATCAGGTCTCTGCTCGGGCATCGTGGAGGCGTTCGACCTGTTCGGCGCGCCGGACGCCGTGGTCATCTTCGTGGTGGAGGAGGTGTCCTACAACATCTGCGATCAGCGGTTCCACGAGTTCCACATCTCGGAGACGAGGCCTGAAATACAGGTACGTTGCGTAGTCCGATGCCCTGTATATCAGGTCTCTGCTCGGGCATGGTGTAGGCGGATGACCTGTTCGCCTGTATATCAAGTCACATCAGGTCAGGTCTGCTTGGGCATGGTGTAGGCGGATGACCTGTTCGGCTGCTCGTGGAAACTAAAATTTAAAACCATACGTTGTTTACAGATCATGAGGAAAACTTTGAATGAAATATACGAAGAGACTTCGCTTAATGATAAGAAGCAACTCGTCATGTAAGTACACACTCATGATAATTGGGTATTTGACAAAAATTTTTTTATGCAATTAATCAAAAGACGCCTCAATTTAAGAAACATCGTTTAAAGAATCACTTGATTCTCATTTGAATTACCTGAGATATCACAACTTTAAGAGCACATATTTTGTGCAAGCCCAAAAACGCTCTATACAAATGGCTATTGCATTGTGACGTCACAACTCAAACTTCTGTATGCGCGTCTAGTAAATTTTGTTTGGTAGCTATATCAAATGTTTCGTTTAAGTAAATGGTTTTATAATAAAAGTTGGTGGAAAATGTACGGATAGTTCAATGATATAATTATTTTTTTAAAATTGTATACTTATAAAATTGACTTTCCCATGAAACTTTGAATGCTCACAAAACCAGCTAGACGTTATATTTTTAACTGAAAATCCATCCATTGGTTATTATTTAGCAATATTTTGATAGAGTATCAATATTTTTTACTATATCGAGATTAGTCAAATACCCAATTGCGATTATTTTAGTTTGACGCAGATCGACATCGACACCACGAAGTGTTGTCAGATACACTGTAATGCTTATGCTGCGACATCTAACTTCGTTGCAGTCGTGAAATTCATTGTTTCTGTACAATTTACATCAAAACCTTAAAATATAGTGAAAAGTTTCTATGAGAGTGGCCTTTGCCCTGCTTTTTGGGACAGTATATAGCAGCGGTCGTCACACTTTACTGCTCAAGAGCCACACATAACAATGTGAGCACTAAGGTCCGGGCCTGAAGGCCGGGGTGAAGTACGGTTGTGTATACTCTAAACTGTAATTCGAAAAAAATCTACGACAGATACGTCACTGTCAAATCTGTTAAAGTCACTTATGTCATTCTCAAGTGACGTTTTTAGGTTTCGCCAACCTTTTTGGCATTATTTTTCTTATTATGCAGACTAAACTGTCAAGTTTCCATACATTGTTAAAATGTTGTGGGTAGATACCAAATGTTATTAACACCTGAAGTGTTACAACTTGTAAGATGTTATTGCGCTTGTAAGTTACAAAAAATAAAATTACGGATGATTAAGTTTTTATTAAAGCGTCTTGTATTTACGTGAAAATAAGTTACTAAAATTATTTCTTTAAATTAATCAAAATTACCAATAAATAAATTATATCAGCTAGTGTATTAAGAATAAAAGGTATATACTATGGTACGATCATTTTATTGCAGTAGCAACATTGTAGTAGATTTTTTGGTCTCCAATTACAGTTTTGGGCATAGTTGACTATTAATTAAAGGAATATCTACTTTGGGCCGCAGTTTGACGACCACGGGTATATAGGCTGATACTCTTTACGATATTAATGTATGTTTGGTGGTGTGCAGCGACGGGCGGCCGGTGGCGGTGGTGTACTACCGGTCTGGGTACGAGCCGGCGCAGTACCCCTCGTCGCGCGAGTGGGACGCGAGGCTGCGCGTCGAGAGATCCACGTGAGTACTTATGGGGTGGGGAATGTTCCCCATGAAAAGGGAAGATCTTCCGCCGAGCCGGGTGGTATTGGCTCGGGGACCAAGGTCCAGTGTACCATCTTGGTTTGTCGTATATATTCCAAGTAGACATGCGAACTTTGCTTTCGCGATCGTGGGATTTGCAATAGTGCTATGGACATGCAAAATTGCTGCTCTCCGATCCTCTTCGGTCGTGTCTCACAGTTCCAACATGGTACATGTAAATTTTACTTTGATTCTTAAAAACTTTCCGAGATATCACATTGAAACTCACAGTTTTGACTGTGATCAACCACGCTCCATACCAATCGCTACATATCCGTGCGCATTCAGTTGGATATTCATGCGAAGGCCCCGCAGCATTTGTGAGGCTATGTGAAATGTTGCGCTTTAGACAACTACTTCTAATAAATTCCAATTTGATGGACATAGATGATAACCGGGTTTTTGGATAATTACCTTAAAATCCGACTTTAACATCCACATTTCGACGATCATACAGACACCGAAATAGTTTAAAATTTTAATAAACAGTATTTGCGCAAATCTATCAGAATCAACATTTCATAAAATTTTAGGACTCAGTCGTCTCGCCTTTATTAATGGGTAAGGGATAAGGAGTGCAATTTTGTTCGCGCCCATAAAAGCTTTTAAAAGCTTTTTTTTTATGATATAGGGGGGACGAATTGATGATCATCATGGATCACCGCCGCCCATGGACACCCGCAACACCGGAGGAGTCACAACTGCGCTGCAGTGGCTTAGGTGTTCGCCCGAAACGCGAAAGGTCCCGGGTTCGATTCCCGGTCAAGTCAATTTAGGAAACTACATTTTCCAAGTTGTCTTGAGTATGGGTGTTCTGGGTTGACGCCCCCAGTTAATTATCGTCACCAGTGGCCTTACCATGAGTTTGAAATACTATCCTCGCTATTGAAAACTATCGCTTTGTCTCTTTCATTGTGATGCATTTGAAAGAGACAGAGCAATAGTTTACGTTATGTCAGTTTTCGATGTCAACTCATGGTAGCGCTACTGGTAATAGTACAGGGGTTGCCCTAGTTTGAGACCAGGTTGATTTGTGTGATTGTCTGGCGCATTTATTTATTTTTAAATATTCAAAAATTCCGCTCATTTCGCTCCACTGCCTCGCATTTTTTCCATTCGAAATACTTTCCCTTCCAGAGCGATAAAATGCCCATCGATCCACTACCAACTCGCCGGAACTAAGAAGGTAAATTTATTAAAGTATAAAATTATAGCAGTATCTCGTATTAATTTATGACTAGTATGCATTTATGTATTTATTATGATGTATTTATCTTATTACCTACATAAAAGATCTGCACTGCCTTACCCCTTGTTAATTCGCTGCATTATTCCTCTACCCAAAGGTTGTCTGGAAGAGATCGCTATTAGCGATAAGGCCGCCGATATTGTATTTGTAAATTATTATTAGCATTAAGTTCTGTAATGTGTTGTGCAATAAAGAGTATCTATCTAAGGTCCAACAAGCGCTCGCCGGCGCGGGAGTGCTCGAGAAGTTCATGGGCGCAGGCGCGGCGAGCAGCAGAGTGAGAGACATATTCACCGGTCTCTACTCGCTCGACTTCGACGAGGGCGGCGAGCGGGCGGTGGAGATGGCGCTGGCGGACGCCGAGAGGTTAGTACGGAGGTTTGATAATAGATGGCGTTAAAGTGAAAAAGTCAAACGTAACGACTATCTACCGCCATGTTTTTTATTGTTTTCATGACGGCCTCGACTGCGGAATGGCTAGGGTGTGACTAGGGGGGAAAGGTCCCGGGTTCGGAGTGTTGAGATACTGTTCATCATCATCATCATCATCATCAGCCTGTTGCAGTCCACTGTTGGACATATGCCTCTCCAAATGCTCGCCACTTTGATCGATCTTCGGCTACTCGCATCCAGCTCCAGCCCTCTTGCGCAGATCATCACTCCATCTGGCCTGAGGTCGTCCTACATTACGTTTACCGAGACGCGGTCTCCACTCCAGAACTCGTTTACCCCAACGGTTATCAGTTCTGCGGCAGATGTGGCCAGCCCACTGCCACTTCAGCTTGCTAATCCGATGAGCTATGTCGATAACTTTGGTTCTCTGCCGGATCACCTCGTTTCGGATTCGATCACGCAGAGAAACGCCGAGCATAACTCTTTCCATAGACCGCTGAGCGACTTTGAACTTTGGACTAGCCGTGCTGTTAGTGTCCACGTTACTGAGATACTGTTAGTGTAGGTTTATTAATGTTAGGTGTCGTTCGCCAGATTCGTACTGAAGCCGCAGCGCGAGGGCGGCGGCAACAACCTGTACGGCGCCGACGTGCGCGCCGCGCTGCAGCGCATGCGCCACAGCCGCGAGCGCGCCGCCTACATCCTCATGGAGCGCATCCTGCCGCCGCTCGTGAGTACCGCGCACACCTGTGCAGCCGCACACCTGTGCGCGCCGCGCTGCAGCGCATGCGCCACAGCCGCGAGCGCGCCGCCTACATCCTCATGGAGCGCATCCTGCCGCCGCTCGTGAGTACCGCGCACACCTGTGCAGCCGCACACCTGTGCGCGCCGCGCTGCAGCGCATGCGCCACAGCCGCGAGCGCGCCGCCTACATCCTCATGGAGCGCATCCTGCCGCCGCTCGTGAGTACCGCGCACACCTGTGCAGCCGCACACCTGTGCGCGCCGCGCTGCAGCGCATGCGCCACAGCCGCGAGCGCGCCGCCTACATCCTCATGGAGCGCATCCTGCCGCCGCTCGTGAGTACCGCGCACACCTGTGCAGCCGCACACCTGTGCGCGCCGCGCTGCAGCGCATGCGCCACAGCCGCGAGCGCGCCGCCTACATCCTCATGGAGCGCATCCTGCCGCCGCTCGTGAGTACCGCGCACACCTGTGCAGCCGCACACCTGTGCGCGCCGCGCTGCAGCGCATGCGCCACAGCCGCGAGCGCGCCGCCTACATCCTCATGGAGCGCATCCTGCCGCCGCTCGTGAGTACCGCGCACACCTGTGCAGCCGCACACCTGTGCGCGCCGCGCTGCAGCGCATGCGCCACAGCCGCGAGCGCGCCGCCTACATCCTCATGGAGCGCATCCTGCCGCCGCTCGTGAGTACCGCGCACACCTGTGCAGCCGCACACCTGTGCGCGCCGCGCTGCAGCGCATGCGCCACAGCCGCGAGCGCGCCGCCTACATCCTCATGGAGCGCATCCTGCCGCCGCTCGTGAGTACCGCGCACACCTGTGCAGCCGCACACCTGTGCGCGCCGCGCTGCAGCGCATGCGCCACAGCCGCGAGCGCGCCGCCTACATCCTCATGGAGCGCATCCTGCCGCCGCTCGTGAGTACCGCGCACACCTGTGCAGCCGCACACCTGTGCGCGCCGCGCTGCAGCGCATGCGCCACAGCCGCGAGCGCGCCGCCTACATCCTCATGGAGCGCATCCTGCCGCCGCTCGTGAGTACCGCGCACACCTGTGCAGCCGCACACCTGTGCGCGCCGCGCTGCAGCGCATGCGCCACAGCCGCGAGCGCGCCGCCTACATCCTCATGGAGCGCATCCTGCCGCCGCTCGTGAGTACCGCGCACACCTGTGCAGCCGCACACCTGTGCGCGCCGCGCTGCAGCGCATGCGCCACAGCCGCGAGCGCGCCGCCTACATCCTCATGGAGCGCATCCTGCCGCCGCTCGTGAGTACCGCGCACACCTGTGCAGCCGCACACCTGTGCGCGCCGCGCTGCAGCGCATGCGCCACAGCCGCGAGCGCGCCGCCTACATCCTCATGGAGCGCATCCTGCCGCCGCTCGTGAGTACCGCGCACACCTGTGCAGCCGCACACCTGTGCGCGCCGCGCTGCAGCGCATGCGCCACAGCCGCGAGCGCGCCGCCTACATCCTCATGGAGCGCATCCTGCCGCCGCTCGTGAGTACCGCGCACACCTGTGCAGCCGCACACCTGTGCGCGCCGCGCTGCAGCGCATGCGCCACAGCCGCGAGCGCGCCGCCTACATCCTCATGGAGCGCATCCTGCCGCCGCTCGTGAGTACCGCGCACACCTGTGCAGCCGCACACCTGTGCGCGCCGCGCTGCAGCGCATGCGCCACAGCCGCGAGCGCGCCGCCTACATCCTCATGGAGCGCATCCTGCCGCCGCTCGTGAGTACCGCGCACACCTGTGCAGCCGCACACCTGTGCGCGCCGCGCTGCAGCGCATGCGCCACAGCCGCGAGCGCGCCGCCTACATCCTCATGGAGCGCATCCTGCCGCCGCTCGTGAGTACCGCGCACACCTGTGCAGCCGCACACCTGTGCGCGCCGCGCTGCAGCGCATGCGCCACAGCCGCGAGCGCGCCGCCTACATCCTCATGGAGCGCATCCTGCCGCCGCTCGTGAGTACCGCGCACACCTGTGCAGCCGCACACCTGTGCGCGCCGCGCTGCAGCGCATGCGCCACAGCCGCGAGCGCGCCGCCTACATCCTCATGGAGCGCATCCTGCCGCCGCTCGTGAGTACCGCGCACACCTGTGCAGCCGCACACCTGTGCGCGCCGCGCTGCAGCGCATGCGCCACAGCCGCGAGCGCGCCGCCTACATCCTCATGGAGCGCATCCTGCCGCCGCTCGTGAGTACCGCGCACACCTGTGCAGCCGCACACCTGTGCGCGCCGCGCTGCACGGATTAGTACGGAGTCAAGTCAATTTATGAGATGTTGTGTGAATTTATTTATTACTTACCATGGAGGGTGTTTCAATTTGAAGGTTTCTAAACTCTGATTTTTAATCATGTGGAGTAAACTGACAGATGTCAATATGTCATCCCCATACATTATCACTCAATTTGACAGATGCAAAATGTCAAGTTTCTAAACTTGACATTTGCATCTGTCAGTGACCTCCATCCACATGATTAAAAATCAGAGTATAGTAATAATAAATAATACTCTACTTATTTATTTATTTATTAATACTTTATCCGTAGGTGGCTGGGTACGTGGTGAGGCCGGGCGCGGCCGTGCCGCCGCCTGTTACTGACTTGGTCTCCGAGCTGGGTATATTCGGAGTTATTATAGGGTAAGTTAATAGAAATAGATAGATACTCTTTATTGCACAACACATTACAGAATTTAAAGCTAATAGTAATTTCCAAATACAATATCGGCGGCCTTATCGCTAATAGCGATCTCTTCTAGACAACCTTTGGGTAGAGGAATAATGCAGCGAATTAACAAGGTCGCGGGAGTTCCTTGGATGCGGGTGACACAGCACCGATCTGTGTGGAGAATGTCCAGCAGTGGGCGTCTATTGGTTGAAATTATGATGATGATGAGTCAAATACCCTATTATCGTCACATGTGTGGTAATGTATCGTCGCTACGTCGTGATGGGGATGATCCACTTATACATAATAATAAGACGAGTGTTCAGTGTGGTATCAACATATTTTTTAATTACTCTACAGCTTATATACTAACTAGTACGTGCTAAGGAGTGAGATGCCTTCGGAATCTATGTAGTAAGGTATTATGTATGTGGACGTGACTTACCTTACCACACATGGTACGCATTAATAGGTTGCCCTAGTTTAAGACCAGATTGATTGATGTGATGGTCTGGCGTTTTTTTGATTATTTATTATTATTTATAGTACGAAGGACAAGATCTACAGCAACCGTCAGGTGGGGCACATGCTGCGCACCAAGCTGGCCGACGCCAACGAGGGCGGCGTCGCGGCCGGGCTCGGCGCGCTCGACTCGCCCTACCTGCTCGACGCATAGCAAGGGTGAGTGCGCCAAACTATTTCTTATACATCTCAGCTTACTTTTATTATTACAGCAGGGGCTCAAAAATGGTTTTAGGCATCATCTATACCCAAAACTGGAATTCGAGACCAAAAAAGCTACTACAATGTTGCTACTGCAATAAAATGATCGTACCATAGTATACCCCTTTTTTATAAAAACACTCGCTGATGTAATTTATTTATTGGTAATTTTGATTCTATCATTAAAAAAAATGCTTTTTTCACGTAAATACAAAACCCTTTAATAAAAGCTTAACCATCCGTAATTATAGTTTTCAAAGATGGTATTGCGCTTGTAACACTTCAGGTGTTAATAACATTTGGTATCTACCTACAACATTTTAACAATGTATGGAAACTTGACAGTTTAGTCTGCTTAATAAGAAAAAGAATACCAAAAAGGTTGGCGAAACCTAAAAACGTAAATTGATGACATAAGTGACTTTAACAGATTTGACAGTGACTTATCTGTCGTAGATTTGTTGGTCTTGAATTCCAGTTTTGAGTATAGGGATTTTCTGACTTGGGGCATAGGGTAAGGAAGGGGGCTTCTACCGGCTCGGTCCTCCTAGCTACGCCCGTGATTGTGGGCATCTAAGGATTTTCCGACTTGGGGCGTCGTCAAGGGCGGTCATAGCGGCTCTTTCCCCCTAGCTACGCCCATGGTTTTGGGTACAGCTTCTCCCGCCAATCCCCCTCTCCCTCTCTTAAACTGGAAACTGCAGATCCTAAGTTGATGGAAGAAAGTATGACATCTCAAGTAAATTTAAGGTTATGGGCATGCCCACAGTGTCCACAACGGTGGATCCGCGCTTGTATTACAGTGACCCGATAGAAGAGCTACAATAAACACTCGGCGTCAAAAAAATCGCACGTCTGCCTAGTTTTCACCAAGTCATGTGACCAATTTTGTAAGAAAAGATGTTTTTTTTTGGCGAATTTTCAAAAGTCTTAGTAGAAAATGTTGTTTGGAGTGGTTAAAATGGATGTAAATGTTCACAGATCCACCCTGTACTAGGAATACTAATTAAGTAAGGTTTGTTTTACTGTCGGCGTCCAAAAAATCGCACATCTGCCTTGTTTTCATACTAACGTGCTCATATGACGGATGACTCTGCAAAGATACTTATTTGGATATTTTTTCCTTTCAGAAATGATAGTTTAACATGAGGAGTACAAGCAATAACAGGCCATCATAATATGGAAAATCTAAGCTGAATTGAAGGTTAAGATGCAGTTTGCCAAGTATGAAACTTGGAAGTCCCCAAATACTCAAGCTTTATAACCTGTAGGTACACGTAATTGCATCTGTCATAACGTCGTAAGGCACAGACAGCAGACACAATAGAAAATCAATGAGAGTTTTTGCATATAAAAATCCGATAGATGGCAGTACGTTGACGTCAGGTCCAACGAGTGGATTGGTTACATTTTGACGTATGTCAAAATTATGAATTTTATTATGTCATGAAACAACCAATGTCATCAAAGTTGGACCTGACGTCAACGTAACGCCATCTATCGGATTTTGCATTTGCGAAAATATTCATTGTTTTTGCCTTTTAAAAGCCTTTTGGGTCTACCTAGTTGACGTAGAAAGAGACTGCTAGAGTAAAAAACCCTTTATGTATTTGGGTGTTATAAAATGCGTAGACTAATGTACCAAATCTTGGTCAAGTAAAGTGAGCATTTTTATTATCTTGGTTGTAAAGCAGGCCTTTACAAAATTACTTCGTTAGATTTCGCATTCTTGACACCAATCAGGTCAATATCTTTACTTAATATGGTAAAAAAAAAGTGTAATTTTCTATATTGATTTAACCTAGATTTTTTATTACGTAGACTTCATTTGTCAGAAGTTAACATGTCAATCTCATACATTTTGACCCCTTTTGACAAATGCAAAATGTCAAAATGTATGGACACTTGACATGCATCTGTCGATTTAGTCCACATTTTGAAAATCCGAGTAAGTATAGTGGGTATGTGTCAAGAAAGTATCTCAAAATATAAAATGCGCAAATCAATTTTTATTCTATTTCAGATTTTTTTAAGTTTTAAAAAATGTGTTTTTATTTTTTAATAATTTAAATTGTGACTTATTCATTGTGCTTAAAAACTTAAAAAATATTAAGTTTCTTTATAAAAGGTTTTCTCATCTTAAATGTACATTCCATTTCTCATTATATATTATTTATGTTAATATTACCCTAATATTAATTAGCAATATACATAACTTTTACCAATTTTATTATCATGTTTTCAAGACAAATAGATGCCTTTATTTTGTGAAATTGTAAGTGGATTTTAGGTTTATTAAGTAGGTAGTATATCTACAAACATAATTTTATAATTCTAGTAATTTCTTACTTTGTTGTTTTCTCAATCTTGTTACTCAATAAATAAGGGTTTTCGGTTAAATTAAACAATGTTGTGCAATATGCCACTCATCTAATGTTGATAAGTCAATATAATTAATGCGTCAAGAAAGTCATGTAAACGAATTTTTGAAATAATAGTTTCTCAAGATACTTCACGACTTTATTGACAGATTATATTGCCTTACATTACTAATTATGTATTAAAAAATCTAATTAAAACTGGCTGTATTAAACCTTCTTACAGAAGTTGGGACTGAATTTAGGGGGGGCATCTTTGTGGTAGGAGGTAATTTAAGTATGTATCTAATGATTATTATATTATCATATCGGCAGAACGGATCACTAGCATATTGTGATAATATGTAATTTTTACCATACGGTATTATACAGGTGTGTTCGGAGTGATATTTTGATAATGCTATTGAAACCTTAGAATTTTAATAAATAAAATCTTTATTTCGTTAAAAAAAGTTACATTTTAGAAAAAAGGTTGGTCGTAGAGACCTTTTAAGCAAACAAATGAAAAATTGTAAGAATGAAAAAAAAAGACATTAAATTTCATAATTCTAAGGTATCTAAGATGAACTGGTTCACTTCGTTGAAATAGTAAAGATTTTATTCCATTACTTCATATAACATAATTAATGATATTCGTTCTGTCGATGGACTGGTGCTGTGTTATAGTGTTTTTACGATTTTTATTAGAATGAATAAACCATTGATGAAGAATTGGTTTTAGTTTTATTCACAGTACAAGTAGTAACTTGTAATTAATTAATGTTATAAATCAATAAGGAGCCTACATATTTCAGAGTACCTACTGCCGCACTCACAGACGTCATTTAACCTTAATAACTATTATCTAAATTATGGTTAGTCTTTCTTTGTTTATTAAAATAAAGGTAAATATTTTTACTTAAGTGACAATTATTAAGCTTAGATTAACGTCTTTGAGTGCTGCAGTAATAAGCCAACCGTCCGACATGGTTGAGATGTTAATAATTTTTACACAACAGTGCTGCTGTTTATAGTAATGTGGCAAGATAAATATAATAATACACGGCGGTGTTTTTTTGCAATAATTTGAATAACAAAAACAACAGATTTTGAACCATAAATATATTTTACTAGAACTAAAATCTCTCAGCAACCCGATTTGCAACATTCCGTAAATTTCCATACACTTTCGATGGCGGCGATCCCATGATAAGATTACAGATGGCTCTCCGAGCCAATGCGATGTTCTGGTAACTGCCTAATATGTGGATCTTGGAGTCTGCGAGGACTATTCTAGTTTTGGTTACATTTTCTATTGTGAACTTTGTCCGGCCAGCTTTACCAGCTAAACGACCAATTGCGCGACCCAAGTGATCACCTTGTAGTGTCTTTACATCTTTGACTTCAAATGATTCAACGAATAGATCGTCAAGTCGAAGGAGTGCTAGGGCATCTTCAACATCAAAGCCATATATGAATGCCTGTAACAGTAAAAAAAAGTTTTTTAGACTGAGATCATACTAAAATACATACAAGAATTGTATCTTTGTATATTTAGGATGGAGAGACTATCTGCGCAAGTAGGCTGGATTCGAGTAGTGAAAAAATCTATTGGAGTGGTAAAAAATTAGTAGGGGTTTAGGGGTCTAGCTGTGGACAACAGACAGACTCCAACAGGCTATTATTTTGAGTATTTATTTTCACCAGTAAAAACCCAATTGATAAATTTGTCTATGTGGAACCACCCCATAATCGGACATAGTTATGTAAACCAGAACCAACCCATACTAAGACTTTCGAGGTAAGAAACCGTAATGAAGTCTATCAACCCTTTGCCACTTGTGGGAACAACAAAAACAGATACATGCAGAGTTGAACTCTTGATCCGGTGTCAAAGGGTTAAAATTTATAAACTCAACTACATCCGAATAAAATTGATAGTCACTTTCTTTATAAGTTAAGATAGAAGATAGATTAAACTACAATTTACCATAGGAAAATATAGTAAAGTTCATACAGTCAATGCTGCAAGCAGAAAGCTAAAAATATGATAACTTACCTTTACAAAATCTGCAGCTTTCTGCAGATTTGCTATATCTTTAGTCTCTGGTCCAACTTTAATTTCTACATTTCGGGTTTTGGTGTTAAAACGGACTTGCAGTAACAAATGCTCGACGATAGGTGTGAAGATCTTAAGCCAGCTCTCTTTTAATGGTGTGTATCTGAAGTAAAAATTATAATAAACATTTAAAAATTCATAGCAAAAACATTTTTCACAAAAACATACTAAACAATAAACTGAATGATACTGAACCACTATAAAAAAAGAAGTCACATTTCACATCGTCAACAAGTTAATACAATCTTCAACCAAAAAAATAGCACTAAAGTGGTAGTAGGATTCTCTGAGTTATAAATAAAATTTGAGGTTATACCTGTGAGCTGGCACAGGCACTTTTCTCATGTTAACTTTAGCTTCATTGGGTTCTGCGTTCTTCTTAGACCTTTTAGCTTTCGGTCGAGTGTGTTTGGCTTTCCCTTCTATGCCATTATGCTGCTCCACCTCCATACCATCACCAGATTCAGACACCGCTCTTCTTTTAACATTTTTAAGTTTCACAGTATTTTTTGCGGGCAGGAAGTCGTCCACACTGATATTTTCTGTTTCCATGTTTAGTTTTATACACTCTCTAAGTCCGAAAAAATTATATTATAGCAAGTTTTTTGAGATTTTTTGTTCCAAAATAAATCTCACATGGCTCACACGAGCAATCACAGATTAAAAAGGGATCTGTCAAAAGTATTCATACTGACAGTACTATACTTTGTTCAGAAATAGTTGTTGGACCTTGTTAAAAAAAATAAAATAAAAAATATTTGCTTACGAATAGAACTATGAAAACGGTCACAACTCACAAATTGTATTTGAATGATTAATTTACCTTTATTATGATTCTTCGAATAACAAATTCTTAGAACTTTTTATTTAAAGTTATTTTATTTATACAAATTTCCGAACGTAGTCCTCCCGAATGGTTATGTCACAATTTCACTAAGAATTTTTGTTTTGAATCGATTTGAGGTGAGAAAAGCCCCTATTCCTTTCCAATTCACATCCAAAACTTTCTAAAACTCCCTAAAATTTCAATTTCAGGTATCTTGCTTCAGCAGGTACCTCCAGCCACTATGGCTACTATAGCAAGAACTGCTGTGGTAAAGATTATAACCCCAGGTCATGGGGGTAAGATCGCGGCCTGCACCTTCGTGCAACACAGGGGAATAGCCGGCAGAGCCCTCAGGGACTCCCTGCCGCGGCCCCCACCCAAGCCGGCAGCGTTCGACTACGTAAACAAGGATTACACTTGGCTTAGAAGTCTGGTGGACCGCACCACTCATAGATTCGATGAAAACAGTAAAGTGATCGTGGTCGAAGGCCCAGTGGCAGTCGGGAAGACGGCATTCGCCGAGGCTCTAGCCTGTGATCTTGGCATGAAGCACTTCAAAGAGGCAAACATGGATATCCACTACAAGAGACCGAACGGTTGCGATCTCCGCATGTTCGACGATCAGATCCCTGAAGATACTAGAACCTTTGATCATGTCAACTTCAACCAATGCCCGACCCATCGTTTGGCTGGGAACTTCCAGATTATGACATACATAGCTCGGTACAGCCAGTACATAGATGCGTTGGCACACTTATTAAACACCGGCCAAGGTGTAGTACTTGAGAGGTCTCCCTACTCCGATTTCGTGTTCTTGGAAGCGATGGTCGCATCAAAGTACATCAGTAAGGGAGTCAAGTCGGTGTACTACGATTTGAGGAACTCGACGATTGAGGAGCTGATGAGGCCCCACCTGGTCATCTATCTGGACTTGCCTGTTGATGGAGTAAGTATGAATTCAAGAAAGTTTTACATTCTGGTTCATTTCGGTGATTGCCAAGAGTTAGGGACCTACATCAGGGATCACCAATTAGTTTTTCTTGAAGTCCAATTTCAGACAGGAAATAACCATTGCGGTCCTAACTATGAGGGGGGGTTAAGTTGAAATAAAAGGTATCAATTGTCAGCACCATCAATTTGTACAGACAGGCACACATCAGGTTACCACAATCTGTAAAATTTCCTCATTTGATATTCAACTTAATGTGTTTGACAGAAAGATGACAATCCATTGAAGAAAGTTGACATACATTGATATGTGGCTACACGTACATTCCATTCAGTAATTGGAATTGGCATCCCAAGATAATATAAGCATAGCAGATTAGGTACCCCTTGTGAACATAAATGGTAATATTTTTAATTTAAAAAAATCTGAAAAATTATTCCAGGTGGTAAAAGCGATCAAGAAACGTGGCCACAAGCACGAGGTGGAGGGCAAAGCCCTCACCCAGAACTTCCTGCAGGAGGTGGAGAAGCAGTACAAGAATAAGTATCTCCGTGACATCTCGAGCCATGCTGAGCTGCTGGTCTACGACTGGAGTGGTGGTGGTGATGTTGAAGTGGTATGTGAACTGTATATGGTACAGTGTGGTAATGTAAAGTGGACTCCATTTTCCACACTTACTCTTTTGGTCAGATCTTTCCTCATCAATGAGTTTGTTGACTTAAGTGTTAAGCGGTTTACACTTCAACTAGTGGCCCGCCCTCACTTCGCTTCGGGAACGTAATTCAGAAATGAACCAATAGATGGCGCTGTGTCCAATTACATCGCGCAAGCATTTCGTGTTTTCGATTTACCTATAAGCGTTGTCGTTGTCTATAGAAGTTATCTCTTTAGAAATAGTATAGATAGAAGACTAGTACTGTAGAGAGTTATCTTGCATCATATAATATCGTTCATCTAGTAGACAAGTGGTGGCAGCTTTGTGACACAACGCAGGCGCTGCCTCACACCGGTCATCAGTGAAGCCGTATCACTCCGATCGAGGCAGCCCATTCAGTTGCGCCCAAAGCTGTAGCTAATTATTTATTTATATCTAGTGATACACTTATGTACCATGATTAAGGATCTGATGATGAATTTGGATGTATGGACGTTTTATTCACCAGGTGGTCGAGGATATTGAGCGCCTCGACTTCGACAAGTACACTGAGCGTGAAGAACCCAAGATGAAGGACTGGCGACTCCCCCGCGAGGTGGAGTGGGCGGACCAGCGGATGCTGTACACCAACAACAAGCATCTACTCATGAACTTGTTCGCTGTGCCCCGTACCGATGTGCCCGAGCTCATTACCAGCGCCGAAGACTCCTACCAGAGAGATACGGTATAACATCAACCTGTAATGGTCCACCGTTGGACATAGGCCTGTCTAAATATTCGCCATACCTTGGCTTTCAACTGCCAGCTATCTTGTGCGATACGGTACACGATATCTTGACGTTTTTAGGCTTCAGTACCCCAAGGGTTAACGCCTTGAGGCCTTTGTTGGAGGGCAAGAAGAGCTGCCCCGGGGGCTTTTAGCCCTTTGTATTATTATTATTTATGCCTTTATTAATAATCTTACAAATTCATTTACAATTTCAGACATTTCACTAATATTCCTCAAGATTATCGTTTTCCTCCCCAAGAGCCCTCCCCGTGACTGTCCTCAGCCTCTCTTATCTACATCTGTCCCGCTGTCGACCTTAACACATCTTGCCATCTACGACGCTGTCTCTTTTGCATTGTTTGCAAAGTTGACTATATCTTTATGCGAATTTCCTTAAGTCATAAAACAGTTCAGATGGATTAGTAGAGTATTGTGGTAAAAAAGATGTAAATATTCACAGATACACTGTATGTGGATTAGCCTATGTTTTGAACACTGGGAAGGGGTACTTACTGGATTTTGGGGATCCGGGATCTGATGCACACCACTTATTGTTAGTCGCAGCACAGCATAATGGTTCTCACAAGTCGCGGTGCGGAGTTGCGTGCGCGCTGTCGATCGGGTGGTTGGCGCGAGAGTGTGGGAGTGGGCGGGTGCGGAAGGATACGGGAAACAGGAATGGCTGCGTTCAAAAATCCCGATTCTTAAGGAGCCGATTCTGTCACCGCTTTTTTAATCTATTAAAATTTTGGCGCTAACAGCCTATACCCAAAACTGTGATTCGAGACCAAAAAATCTACTACAATGTTGCTACTGCAATAAAATGATCGTACCATAGTATAACCCTTTTTTCTAAATACACTAGCTGATATAATTTATTTATTGGTAATTTTGATTCTATAATTTAAAGAAATAATTTTATTAACTTATTTTCACGTAAATACAAGACGCTTTAATAAAAACGTAATCATCCGTAATTTTATTTTTCAAAGATGTTATTGCGCTTGTAACACTTCAGGTGTTAATAACATTTGGTATCTACCCACAACATTTTAACAATGTATGGAAACTTGACAGTTTAGTCTGCATAATAAGAAAAATAATGCCAAAAAGGTTGGCGAAACCTAAAAACGTCACTTGAGAAAGACATAAGTGACTTTAACAGATTTGATAGTGACGTATCTGTCGTAGATTGTTTGGTCTCGAATTCCAGTTTAGAGTATAGTATTTTTCTCATTTTTCTCTTTCTTCCCAGGTGGTGTACAACCACCCGGCGTTCGAGTACGAGGTGGGGTACACCCAGCGCGACACCGGCCTGCTCACCAAGACCAAGATGCCGAAGTACTCCGAGCACGTGTAGGCGCCCACGCGATCTGTAGTTAATGGGTTATTTAATAAAATTATTGTAAATGTTACGTGGAGTTTGGTTTTTACATCCATAGAATAATGCACTTAAGAAAGTCATGAAATTAAGTAATGCACTTAAAATTCATCGACGGCTTCAGGTGGGATTCGAACCCACAACCTTCGACAGTGTGTTCCACAGTCAGTTGGATTAGTAAGGGGTTCAGTTTGTATAATTGGTAGTAAAATCAGACGGACTGTGGAAGATTGTGGATTCGGTTCCCACCTGAACCTGTCTTTTGATTTAAAAAAAACGTGACCTATAAAATGACCCAATTATTTTAAGAATCAAACCACAGATAAAATAAACTGCCGTTATTTTTTTTAATTAGTAAAGCACCTTGGTGTTAAATTTAATTCACATAAAATAACAATTTACACTACACAAAAAAAATTTAGTCACATACCCTAACAATAGGGTGTGCATCATTTACATGATAAATTGCAAAGCAAGAGGGTTTTTGCAAATGCAAAATCCTATAGATGGCGTTACGTTGCCGTCACGTCACACCTAGGTCACACAACAAGTGGATTGGAGGAGTGGATGTCAAAATTATGAAGTTATGTTATTAAACAACAGGAAACAACTAATGTCGTCAAAGTTGGACCTGAATTCTCCGTAATGTCATCTAAATTAGTCATAAGATTAATGATGGCGGCACTGCTTACATCAGGTACTGGTAATAATATTATGGAACTCCGTAATCGTTTCACCAGAATAAATAAAAAAAAAACAATATAATTGGAATAAATAAGCATATAATTTCCAATATTTACATGGAATGTTTTTAAATTATTTCATGAACATTTCATTATTAACTTAAACTTGAAGTTGCAGTACTAGTTAGAGCAGTATCTTGTACTTGAAGTGCTTGGGCACGCGCGAGAGCACGAGGCGCGCGTCCAGGCTGAGCGAGGCGAAGGTCCAGGGCTCCGCCGCGCTCCACTCCGCGCAGTACACGCTGTCCTCGTGCTGCTCGTACGACTGCAGCACGCCGTCCTCCAGCCTAAACACAATACAACATACATAACATCTGAGTTCCACACAAACTAATACTGAGTGTATATTCTCACATTCACACACAAACACCACTGTATGGTACCACTGCAGCACGCCGTCCTCCAGCCTAAACACACACAACATACATAACATCTGAGTTCCACACAAACTAATACTGAGTGTATATTCACACATTCACACACAAACACACACTGTATGGTATGACTGTAGCACGCCGTCCTCCAGCCTAAACACATGACCAAGTTACACAAATACACACAACGGACATACTATATAACTAACTAGCGGCCGCCCGCGACTTCGTCCGCGTGGAAAAGTAACTTTTTACCCCCCTTTTAACCCCTTACAACCCCCTTTTCGCAAGAAAAAGTAGCCTATGTCCTTTCTCAGGGTCTAGATCATCTGTATACCAAATTTCATTTAAATCCGTTCAGTAGTTTAGGCGTGAAAGAGTAGCAGACAGACAGACAGACAGAGTTACTTTCGCATTTATAATATTAGTATGGATATATACTCACTCACATTCACATACAAACACTGCATGGTATGACTGTATGGCACACACACAACCAAGTTACACACAACATACATAACATCTGGGTTACACACAAGATACTAATATACACTCACGCACATTCACAATAACACACACTGCATGGTATGACTGCAGCACGCCGTCCTCCAGCCTGCACACACACAACATACAAAACATCTGAGTTACACACAACATACTAATATTGAGTGTATATTCACACATTCACACACAAACACACACTGCATGGTATGACTGCAGCACGCCGTCCTCCAGCCTGCACACACACAACATACAAAACATCTGAGTTACACACAACATACTAATATTGAGTGTATATTCACACATTCACACACAAACACACACACTGCATGGTATGACTGCAGCACGCCGTCCTCCAGCCTGCACACACACAACATACAAAACATCTGAGTTACACACAACATACTAATATTGAGTGTATATTCACACATTCACACACAAACACACACTGCATGGTATGACTGCAGCACGCCGTCCTCCAGCCTGCACACACACAACATACAAAACATCTGAGTTACACACAACATACTAATATTGAGTGTATATTCACACATTCACACACAAACACACACTGCCATGGTATGACTGCAGCACGCCGTCCTCCAGCCTGCACACACACAACATACAAAACATCTGAGTTACACACAACATACTAATATTGAGTGTATATTCACACATTCACACCACAAACACACACTGCATGGTATGACTGCAGCACGCCGTCCTCCAGCCTGCACACACACAACATACAAAACATCTGAGTTACACACAACATACTAATATTGAGTGTATATTCACACATTCACACACAAACACACACTGCATGGTATGACTGTAGCACGCCGTTCTCTAACCTACACACAATATCTATGTTATACAAAACACAAATATACACTCATTCACATTCACACACAAACACACACACTACATGGTACGACAGCACGCCGTCATCCAGCCTAAACACACGACCAAGTACACACAACATACATGCTAATATTGAGTGTATATTCACACATTCACATTCACACACAAACACAACAGACAAACAACATCTGAGTAACACACGATAGACACACAAATATACACTCGTTCCATTCACACACAAACACACAGCATGCAGTCTTCCAGCAGGCACACAACAGACACAATCTGAGTTACACCCGAGTCCCGACAGATATACCTACTAACCAATAATATACATACTAATATACCCGTCATAGACGTCAATCTTTATGCGGTCTTTCAACGGACTCCCAATCCCAACGAAACTAATTGACACATAGCATGAACACGTTAAAAGTAGTAACTAGTAAAACAAAGCTACGTACACCTGGTGCGTGGAGTCAGTCGCGGCACACGGCGGCGGCGCGAGTTGCCCATCAGCAGCAGCTGCTCGTGGTACGTGTTGTACCGCACCGTCCACACGCGCCACGCAGCAGTCAATATATACTAGCTCACATTCACACACAATCACACACTGCATGATACGACTGTAGCAAGCTGTCTTCCAGCTTGACACACACATCTATGTTACACACAACACAAATATACACTCACGCACATTCACACACAATCACACACACTGCAGCACGTCGTCTTCCAGCTTTATACACACTCATGTTACACACAACACAAATATACACTCATTCACAGCCAATCACACACACACACATACAGTACGCCGTCCGAAACTGCAGCATTTGTTAGTTTAGTACTAATAATACACACTTATATACCCGTCAAACCCGTGTAAGAGCTGATGGCGAGGCCTAACATAATTGGAGAGACGAAGGCACATAGACTCCGATGGCTCGGCCACGTTGAAAGAATGGGATCAGATCGGGGCGCCAAGAGGGCATATCTTGGGCAACCTACTGGTCGTCGGCCAGTGGGGCGCCCACGCTACCGCTGGCGGGATGTAGTAGACGCGGACCTGCAGGAATTGCAAGCAGGAGATTGGCGAGAAGCTGCACAAGACCGAGACAAATGGCGACATCTCGTATCGGAGGCCAAGACTAATTTTGGATCGTTGAGCCATCGGAGTAAGTAAGTAAGTAATATAACCGTCATAGATGTCGATTTTTGTGCGGTCTTCAGAAAATGAACTCCCAACGAGACTAATTGACACCTGTAACTAGTAACACAAAGCTACGTACACCTGGTGCGTGGAGTCAGCGTCGCGGCACACGGCGGCGGCGCAGGTGAGCAGCGCGCGCGCGTCCGAGCTGCCCGTCAGCAGCAGCTGCTCGTGGTACGTGTTGTACCGCACCGTCCACACCCTACCACACATCACCCAATACAATGTGAAACTATAGTGATGACCTTGAGTGCGCAGAAACCAATTTTAGTAAAAAAAAAAGTAAAGTATCAGCCAATATACTGTCCCACTGCAGGGCAAAGGCCTCCATCATAGAAATCAAGTTATCGCTACTATGATGGGATTAGGCTTAATCACCACGCTTGCCTAATGCGGTGCGGTGATCACAAACCCGAGCTATGTTCGAAAAATTCGAAATATACTTTTGCTCGACCCGGGAATCAAACCCGGGACCCCGAGATCACGGCCCGGTACGTAAACCACTAGACCAACGCGACGGGGCGTTTTATTTATAATTTTAGTAGAAAGTCTATTTTTTTACAAGTGCGAAAACTAACGGTCATCGCTATTCTTTCATGCCGTCACCTATACCATACTCTGGTCCATAATCATGTGTTAGTAAACTGACACATGTCCATGTGTCATCCCTATACATTATCACTCAATTTTACAGATGCAAAATGTCAAAATGCATAGGAACTTGCCATTTTCATCTGTTAGTTTAGTACAGTCCGAGGCAAGAAAGTGTAGTTATGACCTTGAGTGCGCAGAAACCAATTTTAATACAAAGTCTTATTTTTTACAAGTGCGCAAAATAACGGTCATCGCTATACTTTTGTGCCTCCAGCTATACACATGATTAAAAACCAGAGTATATGAGAGCCTATTTTTTTGTGTTCATTTGCAATCAGGTCTTGGGTCTTTGAGCAAATGTTTCCGACATGCTATCGTGTGGAGTGGCTTCCCGTTGGAAGCATCAACTCATCTGTTGTCCAGGGGGTCTACTCCGCCAAACGATATTGAATTATTCGTAACGATACGTCAGTTCATACAAAAACCCTACTCTAACACAGCTTAAAATACAAATAATTGAATTTTACAGCTTCACAAACGTCAAATCTCGATATCTCGAGACGATACTCTTATCGATACCATCAGAGACGTCGTCGGAATGTTCGTCGATTCGTAACGAGGTATAATTCGATATCGTTTGGCGGAGTAGACCCCCTGAGCTGTTGTATGTATCGGCCTATAAAAACATTTTACAAAAAAAAAAAACTCACCAATGAGAATGGTCGACCCTTGTGAAAATCGGCTCCTTACAACTCCTGTAGTCCCAGATGTTGAGCGCCGCGTCATCTCCCGCGGACGCTAGGTGGAACTGTCTGCAAATAAATATCATAGTTTAAAGTAAGTATAGTCAACAGATGATCAAAATCAAAAAGTCTAAACTCGCTATTGAACGGAGTTCGCCTCAAAACTGTATTAATCACTTTGAAGCTATACGAAGTTTGCGTCAGAACTGTATGAATTTGACACCAAGTGAGAATAGAGTTTTTGATTTTGATCATCTACTTTTGCTGTTGACTGTAGGTACGACATACTTAGCCGATTATGCAAATTAATGAGCAAAAATGAGGTCCATCTAGACGGTAAGTTATTTTTGATGTGAGATGTCAAAAAATAAATAAAATACTTATATAAAAACACACCTTTAAATTTAGGCTACTGTGTACGGACTCAGGTTAAATATGAGGTGTGAATTTATAACAAAACTAATGGCCCGCCCTCACTTTGTTTCGGGAAATTAGTTCCACTGTCTGCCTATAGATGGCGCTGGGCGTCTATTGCTTTGCGCTAGTGTTTCACATTTTATGAATGAATTTTCTCTTTATAAATAGTATAGATCAGCGGTCGTCACACTTTACTCTTCAAGGGCCACATATCAATATGAACATCAGGCCCCGGCCGCAGTATATGCGTTTCAAGAGCTTTTGCATAGGTACTTATCCATAGTACATAGTCCACATTATTCATATAAATGCGAAAATGTATGTCTATTACTTCTCTACACAAAAACCTCTAAACTGATTTCTGATAAGAACGAATATGTAGTTGACTAGTAATTAAATAAATCTACTATATCGCGGGCCGCACAAATAACGAGTGCGGGCCGCATGAGGCCCGCGGGCCGCAGCTTGACCACCACGGGTATAGATGATGTCTTTTGATTAAATACATAAAAAAAAAAATTGAATGGTATATATAGTAGGTATAAATGTTGATAATAATAGTAATGTAATGATACTGCTAAGGTATGTTTATACGAGTACATAAATAAAATAAATAAATGTTTTTACCTATTGGGGTTAAAGTCTAGGTCCCTGGTGAGTTGTCTATGCGCATTGTCTATGCACCACGGTACCGGGTGCAGTCAGTGCGCGTGTCGAAGCACTTTATGTGCATGTCTTGCAGAGCTGCAAACTATAAACAAAATTTTATAGGTCAATAAAGAATATCACTGTATGTACAGACGGCGTCAGGGTGAGTTATCTCACTGCCATGCAAAAAAGGATTTATGTAAGAGCAGTCTAAAATAAGAGCAGTCTAGTAATAAGAGCAGTCTAAAATTCAAAAATGGAGTAAAATTTTTCGCCTATGTAGTATGTAGGCGTAGCAAGTATGGGTGTTTGGCGGTTCAAATCTCCTCGGGAATTCCTTGGAATCGGGTGGCACAGGACGAATCTATGTGGACAACATTGGGGGAGCCCAATGTCCAGTGGCGGAGTCTATTGGCTGAAATGGTGAATGACGATGATAAGGCACTAACCTGGAAGTGTCCCTGGTGCGAGTTCCACTTGCCGCCCTGGTACTTGGCGCCTAGAGTGGAGGCCACGTACAGGAAGTCGCAGCAGTGGGAGGCCCTCCATAAGGTGGATGGATGATCTAGTTAAGTCGCGGGAATTCCTTCCAACATTGGGGTAGTCCTATATCCAGCAGTAGACATAGACCGTGGCCGTGGTCAAAATGATGAATGATGGATGATAAGGTAGGCACTAACCTGGCGCTAAGCGCGTGGCAGCGGCGCCCGTCTCCAGGTCCTTCAGTGGAGGCCATGTACACCCCTAGTCACGTCTTGAATGCGGGTGGTATAGGACCGATCAGTGTCACCGAACCTTGAGAGACCCAATGTCCTGCAGTAGACGTCTACTGGCTGAAATGATGACGATGATAAGGCACCAACCTGGAAGTGTCCCTGGTGAGGGTTTCACTGGCCGCCCTAGTACTTGGTGCCAGCGCCACGCCCAGGAGTACAGAAAGTCGCAGCCGTGGCAGGCCCTTCACAAGGTGGTCCGACGATCTAGTGAAGGTCGCAGAAATTCCTTGGAATCGGGTGGCACAGGACCGATCTATGTGGACAACATTGAGGAGACCTATGGCCAGCAGTTGACATTTATTGGCAGAAATTACGAATCATGATCTTCTCGGTCCACTGCTTACTGATGACCAATACATCGTCTTCGGCTAGCCGTATTTCGCAGATCGTCTCTCCATCTAGCCGGAAGCAGTCCCACACTACGCTTTCTGAGTTCTACCCCAACGGTTGTCAGTTCTTCGACAGATATAGCCTGGAAATGATGAATGATGATGACAAACAATGTGCCCGTACCTGGAAGTGTCCCTGGTGCGGGTTCCACTTGCCGCCCTGGTACTTGGCGCGCCGGCGCTGGCCAGCACTGCCTCCAGGTCCTTCAGCCTCCAGGTCCAGCAGTAGACATAGGGCCACGTTTCAACGTGGCTGTGGCTGAAATGATGAACAATGCTGTGCCCGTACCTGGAAGTGTCCCTGGTGTGGTTCCACTTGCCCCCGTGGTACTTGGCGCGCGCGCCGGCCGGCACCGTTCTCGTCTCCAGGTCCTTGAGTGGAGGCCAATGTCCAGTAGCGGACGTCTATTGGCTGGAATGATGAATGATGATGGTGATAAGGCACTAACCTGGAAGTGGTGAGGGTTCCACTTGCCCCCCTGGTACTTGAGGCGGAATGCTTGTCATCAGGAAGTCGCAGCCGTGGCAGGCCCTTCACAAGGTGGACCGACGATCTAGTGAAGGTCGCGGGAATCGGGTGGCACAGGACCGATATATGTGGACAACAATGAGGGCGTCCTATGTCCAGGTCACTCCAGGTGTAGGCATAGGGCCACATCATTTTTTTTTTTATAGTATAGGGGGCAGACGAGCATACGGATCACCTGATGTTAAGCGATTACCGTCGCCCATGAACACCTGCAACTCCAGGGGCTTCACAGGTGCGCTGCCGGCCTTTTAGAGCGAGATATGCCCTTTTCTTGAAGGTTTGTAGGTCGTAGTGGTCCCATGAGTGGGTGGACATGATGGGAATGTGGCCGTACCTGGAAGTGTCCCTGGTGCGGGTTCCACTTGCCGCCCTGGTACTTGGCGCGCGCGCGCGCGGCGGCGCCGGCCACCGCCGCGCCCGTCTCCAGGTCGTGCACCAGCACCGCGCCCTCGTACACGACGCCCACGCGACTAGGGTCTAAGGCGTGCCACTCCGCGCAACGGACTTCTTCCTCCGGTTTCTGTACAAAGCAGAGGCCCACTTTTATACGATAGATCAGTGTTTCCCAAATTTTGTTATGCCATGACCCGATAATTTTCACACTGGCCCTTCGTGACCCACTAAGTACCTACTTTCAAACTCAAGCCGGTTCCATTTAGGTTAAATAATACACATTTATTAATAGTAGAAACGTATTAGTACTAGGTACTAATATTTTGTTAGTGCGAAGTATGCAGCTGTTTCTTATTTTTTACTAAGGAATCCAAGGTAGGTATTACCTACCCATGTTTTTAAAATAGATAAGGCGAAAGTGTCGCGACCTGGCTTTTGGGAAACGCTGCAATAGATGAAATAGTCTGCCGCAAGAAAGTGTAGTTATGACCTTGAGTCAGAAACCAATTTTCATAGAAAGTCTTTTTTTTTTACAAGTGCGCAAAATAACGGTCATCGCTATACTTTCGTGTCGCCAGCTATACTCTAGACTTGTATCGCCTCACCTTTGCTAAATGTAAACGTATTCTAAATGATGCTCTAAGTACTTTTTTTTGGTGACCCAGGGGAAATGCGTTACGCATACCAGTCCACCGGGGGGTGGACAACAATCCACCCAATACATAATTCAGTCCTTAATTAATTATGTACTGGGTGTCTTAACTCAATTTGCACGCAATAATGTCAAACTAGAAAACTAAGAGTAATGACGTATGTACGTACGAGTACAACGAAGTTCACGTAAGTTCTATGTATGTTTTGTTAGGGTGGTTCCCGCAAAGGTACATCTTCATGTTCTGGCTATTGGACGATTTGTTAATTATAGTCCGAGGCAAGAAAGTGTAGTTATGACCTTGAGTGCGCAGAAACCAATTTTGATAGAAAGTCTTCTTTTATTAAAAGTGCGCAAAATAATGGCCATCGCTATACTTTTGTGCCTCCAGCTATACCTACCTACATAATATTTGTTAATTACTCATGTAAGTTACTGTAAGGTTTTTTATTGGAAAATAAATGTTCTTTAAACCTAATTATAACAACTTACTTCTGGAGTGATGGTTCTCAGCAGCTCCATGTCTTCAGCGTTCCTCCCCTGTATCGCACTCAGGTCGTCCAGGTCTTTGGGTATTACCTGTACAAGAACAAATTCAAGAGCTAATATTAATGGTTAATTTATAAGAACTGTGGGAGAGCCACGCTTCGGCATGAATGGGCCGGCTCAACCGGAGTGATACCACTGCCTCATAGAAAACCGGCGTGAAGCAGCCCCTGTGCTGTGTTTCGCCGAGTGAGGGTACCGGAGGCCCACCCGGGGGCTTACCATCAGGTGATCCGCCTGCTCGTCTGCTACCTATCACATAAAAAAAAATAAGAAAAAGTAGTGGTAGCTTGGCACAGATATATAAAAAAAAATACAAAATTTGTAGCTTACAAAATACATTATTCAGTGGTTGGATTTCCTATTTAAGCAATTATTTTGCGATAGAAGATTACTTTTCTCTTTTCCATCCTACTCACCTCAATAGTGGGTAGTCTGAAGAGCGACACTCCCATGGTGCACTGAGACGTGTTGGGGTCATATGCGTTGTGGGTGGTCAGCAAATCAGCAGCGTTGTGCGGGGAGCATCGTAAGTGCCAGATCTCTCCGATTTCATGCTTGAATACCTGAAATAAAAGATTGTGATCACATCACACATCGTCAAAAAAATTGCAATAACACAAAAAAGTGTGTGCGGGCACAAAAACGATGGGCAGATGATCTCAACAACTTTGCCCGTGTTTGGCCACAAATGGCATTGGATAGAGAGCGGTGGAAGGATTTCAAGGAGGCCTTTGCCTAGGTGTGGTACAGTACAGGCAAAAAAAAAGGTTATAATGCAACACAAAAGTTGAAAAATCGATTGTACCTTTGTATGCAAAGCACCGGTGTCTTCTTCGAGTTCCACCACATGCACTTGGTTGGACTGAGGCTTCAGGCTCTGGGTGCCGATGAGGAAGCGGATGGCGTCGCTCTCGCCATACTGGGGAGATAGGGCTCTGGTCTGAAAGGTACAACGATAAAAGATAAATAAATATTTTATAATGCATCATCAGTAAGAATAGTTTTCATTGAGATTGTTGCTTCCAGTTTAAGTATGTATTTTCAATTTGTTATCAAGAGACTATGAATTTAGCAGAGTATGACAAAGTACATAAATGGTTCAAAAGGAAAAGTGTGATCCCGAAAATTGGAAAACTATTTGTGATAAAGAAAAGATTACCTGATGTTCTAGACCGTATATGATTGAGTTTCCTTCCTCCATATTACTTTAACTACGAATTAATAGCGAAATAAGTTGATTTTGGATCAAATTTTCAATTTCATCTTGATAAAAATGAATGTTTTGATAGAACTATGAGAACGTTCTAGTTATTTTTTTTAGTTTGACAGTGTGTTTACTTGCAGATTGCTTAAATTTCAATACTGAATTTCAAAAGCTTTTGCATTTGTACAGATATTTAAAATTTTAAGAGCAAGAACACTGCGCTGTCAAAGTGACATTACGATCTGGCATTATTATTTTTAAATTATTATTTAAACAGCAAAGATAATGTTGTTTATTTGGCGAAGCAAAGTCACATATTATGTAACAAATAAATTTGTCACATTCAAATAAATGAAACGCACAGCAAGCGGCAGTGGCGCCATCAATTTCATGACTTTCTTGATGCATTATTTATTAAATTAATTTTAACCTAGTGGTCTGTGCGCACGTAAGCGTAAGCACCCCGGGCTTTAAAGCGACAGCTTTGGACTTAAACGGGAATTACTGTTATTTTAAAATGAGAGAGAGACCTACCTACAGGGTGTACCTATCTGTGAACATTTACATCCCTTTAACCACATATTCAACCAACTATTCTGAATAACATTTTGTTCTAAGTATGACTTTGGAAGCATAGAAAAAAAAAAACAATCTTTTCATACAACGTCGGTCAAGAGACTTGGTCATTTGTATAGGGAGTCGAAAATTCTTTCGATGAATTTCAAAAGTCTTTGAACAAAATGTTGTTCAGAATAATGGTTGATAGAACAGGTGGTCAAAGGGATGTAAATATTCACACAGTGGCGAGGCAAGATCTAATTATGATGTCGGCAAGACTGATTTCGCGAGGCCTTTTTCTGTATGCGATTTTTTTTTATGAGCCGCTCTGGGGGCCCCCAAGCCAGACGAGCGTAAAATTTTGTTGAGGCGCGAGGCCCCTTGTACCTACTAGGCGGTGGGTGGCCCACATAGCCTACGCCCTACGCCGCTTCTGTGTTCACAATATATGTATAGCTAGTTCACAATATATAATGTATAGCTAAATAATTGCGTCTGCTGTGACTGTCCTACATCCGTCGATCGATCGCAATCAATAGTCATTTGAAGCAATTTGCTTTGTCCTAGTGCGAAGTTAACTGTGGCGTTTATCTGTAATTTTTCTCACGAAGTAATTCGCAGGAACAAAATAAGTTTTATCTTTTGTTGAGAACTGATAACAAAATAAGCATAGTTTTACTTTAATGAGCGGATGTTAGGGCTTTGCGGGAAAACCTGAATTTGTATAAATAAATTAAAGGTAAAAAATTAAAAACAGAAAGAAGTTACTTACTAAAATTCGCCAATTGGACTTTTTTTTGTGCAATAAACAATAAATACCTAATAACACTTAGAGGCCCGTCTCTGTCTGGGCCAGGGCCCGTTCGGCGCCCTATGAGGATTCCTCCACTTTGGGCGCATCTTGACGCGGGGCCCATGAGGGTTTTTGCCAATGTTAAATCCGATAGATGGCGTTACGTAAGACGTCAGGTCCAACAACGAGTGGATTGGTTCCATTTTGACTTGTCATAATTACGAAGTGTTACTTTTGGTTTTACGTACAAAACGACCAATGTCGTCAAAGTTGGACTTGACGTCCACGTAACGCCATCTATCGGATTTTGCATTTGCCAATCCTCATTGAGGCATTCATCATCATAACCAGCAACCCACACTCGTCCGCAGCTGGACATAGGTCTCCCTCAATGCAAGCCACCGCTCCCGATTTTCGGCCACTCTCATCAAGCCCACACCAGCCAGCCTTCGAATGTCATCATCCCATCTTGCCGCAGGGCGTCCAACACTACGCTTACCGAGTCGTGGTCTCCACTCAAGGACTTTATAGCTCCAACGGTTGTCAGTTCTGCGACTAATGTGACCAGCCCACTGCCACTTCAGTTTGATAATAGAAATAGAAATATTTAAAATAGGTAGGTATGTCTTTATACAAATTCTTTAGCTACCTTTAGGTCTTGAATTGCGGCATTACTGTCGGCCAAAACAGCCTTGTCGCACTGAGGGAGGATGTAGAAAGTCCATGATCCTCGTGACGCGATGTCGTAACGGCTGATAGCGGAAGGATGTTCCCACGGATAGCGGGCTTCGGTTCCGGACTTGTATCTGCCATCCGTTCGCTGAGTCACTAACTCCCGATGACCTCATAACTATAAAATATTAAAACGGGAATTATGTATTACATACTTACTGCTCGAGTCCGCTTGTGACCACGGCTGCTGCAACGTAGCCGAAACGTCAGGCAGTAAGTAACTACTACGTCGTGTTAATTCCCGTTTTAATCCTAACTTCCTAACTATTCTAATCTTAATCCTAACTTAAATAAGTAATAATAAAAATGCAACAGTAACTCTGTCTGTCTGTCTGAAACTATGTAAGTAAAAGATATAGAAGTACAAAGATCTGTTCTGAGGAACCATTTCATCGATTTTAATAACAAGAAGAAAACTGCATTCATAATTTTTTTTAAAAACATTTTTAAGTACTCCGCGCTCACTACGGGTCGCTGCGCCAACATAAGTAGGTAGTTAGTTATTTAGGCACGGATGTGTTTGAGAACTTGGTTATTTAATATTCATCATCAGCAACCCATATTCGTCCACAGCTGGACAAAGGTCTCCCCTAATGCACGCACTCATCCAGCCCTCACCAGCCAGCCTTCGAATCCCATCTTGTCGCAGGGCGTCCAACACTACGCTCCAACTCTCAATAACTTTACGGCTCCAACGGTTGTCAGTTCTGCGGCTAATGTGACCAGCCCACTGCCACATCGGTTTGCTAATTCGGTGGGCTATGTCGGTGACTCTGGTTCTCTGTCGGATAACATCATTTCTGATGCGGTCCTATTAAACGTAGGTACGTATTTAATATTAGGGTGTTTTTAATTTTCAGCCGTAAGTATTATTTTCTAAACTGGACTTTGACCTGTACGGCCATTGGACCCCAGGCCGTGGCTACCTCGATAGGCCGTCGGACCCATCTATTTATAGAGCCGGCTATTTCTGTCCGTCTATGTTTATTCCAGCTTCGAGCGATAAAAAGCAGGTTTCTAATAATGGAGGATACTCTACCAACAAGAGCGACGCTCTTAAACAAGAAGAGAGAATTGACACATTAAGATATAGGTACCATCGATCCTTACTTCTACTTTTATTTTTAACCGTTCCCAGGATTCCAAATGTACCAGTGTTTTCTATACCAGAGGTCACGCGGTGAACAGGCCTATAATTTTATTTTACACAGAATCGGCCCCAAAAAAAAACAAAACTGGCCTTAGCAACATACAGGCCACTCGCATCGGCGGAAAAAAAACAAACGCAAAAGAGCGCGGATTCTATTTTTAAAACCGATAGCATTCCTGGAGAGGAGTCGTAAAAATTTAAAAATCTTGGTTTTTGCCTTTGACAGGGGCCGCGCCGGTTGCGCCTAACGAATCGATATCCAGAGTTCGATGGGATGTTAAGAAAACCTTTGGCTGATTTTCTTTAGACCCTCGCAAGGGAACTTCAAGGGATTCCGTAGGTTTAGATAGTTATTTTTCAACAAAATGATGATTGGTTTCAATTCTGAAGGCATTACTGAGGGACTTACGTTCAAGAGAAGTTAATGAAAGGTTAAGAAAACCGGCGTGAAGCAGCCCCTGTGCTGTGTTTCGCCGAGTGAGTGAGGGTAGCGGAGGCCCACCCGGAGGGGAAGGGGATAAAAGGTTGGCAGCGCACTTGTGACTACTGGTGTTGCAGGATTCTATGGGCGGCGGTAATCGCTTACCATCAGGTGATCCGTCTGCTCATCTGCCACCTATCACGTACAAAAAACTTATGTTTGTTCAGTGTCTGAGTGTAATACATGGTGTACTATGAAGATTTACATCCTTTTAACCACGTGTTCTATCGACCATTCTGAACCCCAACCCTTCTGAACAACATTTGTTCAAGAACTATATTTGTGTTTCCTCTGTCGTCTGATTTCTGTAACACAAGTGCGAATGAAACTAGCGCCGCCAACCTATTTACACTGATTGTGGCGAAAATACGAGATTTTTTAAGAAAGCACAACATTGCAGACCTAGATAAAAGTAAATTGTTTTTTTCAAGATGCAATACAATATATTAAACACGCGACAAGTAACAATAATGTCAATTATTGCTAAAAGTGGCCGTTTTTAGCAATAATTAACATTATTGTTAATTTTCGTGTGTTAGAAGTATTGTATTGCATCTTGAAAAATCCAATTTGCTTGGATCTAAGTCTGTAATGGTTTATTTTCTTCAAAAATATTATATTTTCGCCACAATCAGTGTAAATAGGTTGGCGGCGCTAGTTTCATTCGTATACTAAGTAGTAAATAAATATTATCATACATAGATTGTTGAGATGTTGTGTAATGTGTGTGAACCATATCCCCCCTTCCCCCTATAAGCTGATCTCCCCTGTCAGCTGGCAATACCTGACTAATATCAAGTGACGTACCAACTTATCGCTTAGTAATTTAGTATTATTGATCGAACCAACGTAAACACATGACTTGGAATATCGTCACAATTTATTTATCAATAACATCCGTGATTTCTGCTCCAGTTATGCTGTGCAAGGTTCATATAGATCGGTGCGTAATACTCAAAGTTCATACAATATTTGCTGTAGAGACACAAAATGCAAAAGTTATAGTTTGTAGCTTTCGGTTTAGTAGGGTTTTTTATGTGATACGTACCCAGTGTAGGGCAAAGGCCTCCATCATAGAAAACAAGTCATTGCTACTATGATGGGATTAGGCTTAATCACCACGCTTGCCTAATGTGGATTGGTGATCATAAACCCGAGCTATGTTCGAAAAATTCGAGATATTTAAGTAGGTACTTTTTGTTCGACGCAGGAATCGAACCCGGGACTTTGCCATGCAGTGGGACAGTATATATAGGCTGATACTTTCTTCATGTGATAGTGGCAGACGAGCAGACGGATTACCTGATAGTAAGCGATTGCCGCCGCCCATAGACACCTGCAAATAGCAGTCTCAAGTGCGCTGCCAACTTTTAACTTCCTTTCATGCCAATTAGGCCTCCAGTATCCTCACTCACTCGACGAAACACAGCGTAGGCGCTGCTTCACGCCGGTCTTCTGTGAAAGAGAGTGCACCTGTGTTTGCACACACACTTGAGCACATATCCTGCGTAAGTAGGTACGTGGCTGATAGTTAAGATTATCGGTAGCGGAATATCAGTTAGAAGATTTATTATTTATTAAAATAAAACCATGCGGTGTGGGAATGTCAGCTGTATGAAGGGGAACAGCAACAGATGCTGAATTACTGGAACAGGAACGAGATAGGACCAGTATACCATCAAGAGGTCAACTCTGCAGAAGGTTTTCGACGCTTGCGTGCGTTTGCACACAAAAGGCTTGACATTAGGAAGGAGTTCGATTGATGTGGAGCTGCCCGAGCGCGAGTCGCTTGTGCTGTGGTGTTTCACGCTCCATTTGGGGAGAAGTGACATTGAGATGGGCTAAAGACACAAACTTTGTAGGGAGTGCAGAAACGCACCGGGGAAAGAGCCCATAGCAAGTACCTGGTGAGCGTCTCCCAAGATTCGGTCCGTATGCCGAGACGGTAGGAAGGACCCTGGGCTGGTGGAGGGACATGTGTCTTATTAAAATAAAATACTCATACGGAACCTTTGCGCCATATACAGCTCAAGCTTCCCTTTATTAATAATACCACAGTTTAATGCCACAGTATCCCTCTCGCTTTTAAAAGTCAAATCCAAGTTGTTTCGGTTCTCTCTTTTAATTAAGCGAAAATGCCTTTGCTTTCGGCAAAACGACATTCGGCGAATACCTTTCAAGAAAGTATTAAAAAATACTTACTTACTCCACTGGCTCAGCGACCCGAAACGAGTCTTGGCCTCCGAAACAAGAGAACGCCACTTCGGTCGATCCTGTACCACTTGTTGCCAGTCCTTGGCCTGAAGTTCTCGCAGATCACTCTCGACGTCTTTCCAGCGATACCTAGGTCAGCCTACCGGGCGTCTGCCTATCGGTCGGCTTTGGTATGCTTTCTTCACGAGACGATCCTCGCCCAGTCTATCGAGGTGGCCAAGCCAGCGAAGACGATGCGCCTTGGTCTCGCCGATGATGTAAGGCGGGTCCACAATCCATACTAATCCATACTAATATTATAAATGCGAAAGTAACTCTGTCTGTCTGTCTGTTACTCTTTCACGCCAAAACTACTCAACGGATTTAAATGAAATTTGGTATACAGATAATCTAGACCCTGAGAAAGAACATAGGCTACTTTTTATTGCGGGGTTGTAAGGGGTTGAAAGGGGGGTAAAAAGTTACTTTTCCACGCGGACGAAGTCGCGGGCGGGCGGCCGCTAGTCCTCTATATTTTGGCATTTTTATTTTATTTATTTATTTTATTTATTTATTTTTAAGGAAACACACAGCTTTTTATATACAGGGTGTATCTGTGAACATTTGCATCCCTTTAACCACGTGTCCTACTAAACATTCTGAACAACATTTGTTCTATGACTTTTGAAAACTCGCATAAAAATTTTTCATCTTTCCATACAACACACAACAAGTCGGTCACGTGACTTGGTCATTTTGTATGGGGAGCCGAAATTTTTCGAAGAATTTAGAAAAGTTGCTGAACAAATGCTGTGAAATCACAGCTTGCATTCGCCTGGGCATGCTAGTATACCCCTTATGGTTAGTTGGAGGGTCTTATTATGAGAGGCCAAAGCTCACTTTGGATCGCTGCGCCAGCCTAGTTAGTGAGCTTCATTATACATACAGGATAAAAGAGTATAAAACGGGAGTTCCCTAACTCCTTGCGTTATATAGCGAAATCTTCTTAGAAACCCTCACGTGACACGTCATTTCACCCACTTTTAACCCTATTACTACGTAATCTTACCGGACTTAACCCTCAAATGCGTAGGCATACTTACAAATAACAATCATCATAATTACGAGATAACGTTATTACGAGAAACCAACTTATTAATACACTTGCTAAAACTAAATTGAACTTTAAAAGCTTTTAACCTGTAGGTACAGAAACAATTTTGCCCCAACATTGTAAAGTTGCGCGTGAGCATCGGAATTACGAAGAGATCTGTCAGTTGTGTCAGTCGTGCTTTGACCGTCGCGCGGTGTGGACGCGTCGTGAGTGATCAGTGGGAAGTTGAGTGCGATGAAGTGGTTTATTTTGACCAGCTTTCTGGTCCTACTGGGCCATGGGGAAGGCAGTGGTAAGTTGGAAATGTCAAGTTTAAAATAGTTTTAAGTTTATTTAACTTAAATGGGATGAGGTCAAGGGTTGAACCATGAAAAATATGAAGAAAGGGTTTTCTCAATTTTCCCATGAATCAGTGAAAGGACTCACCTACGGGTTCGAGGACCCATAGTGGGTAAAGGACTCCATCAAATTGCCCAATGCAAGTTTGCAAAACGTGCACAAATTCGGCATTAGGTAGTTGAAGCAACTTTACCAGTAAAATGTACGTTAAAATCTTCTTTAAACCTTAAAAATGTGCAACTCGCATGAGAAGAAAAAGTCCGGTTAATAAATTCCCAAAAAAGTTTAAAAAAATTGAAATTTAAGATTACGGATTTGTTAAAATTTGTCAAATATTCTTAAAATTTGATAAGTATAGTTTTATTACTTTTGGTTACAATAATACTTAAGTATAAAAAGTTAGTTAAGTTATGAATGTTAGTTGAATTTTTTTAATAAGGCTTTTATAAACATCATTTAAAAGTCTGAAGGATTTGGTGTGCCATTAATTAATTATGGAATAAGTTCAGTCTGTATAAAAACACCATAATATTTTCTTTTAAACATGTTTAAGCATACCGCTAAAGTGATTCCTCACTCTCGACACAGTGACATAAAATATCTAACTACCTACAGTTTAACTGATACCGCTAATTTCTTTGTTTGTGTTATCAGCCTATATTGTACTGTCCCACTGCAGAGCAAAGGCCTCCATACAAATCAAGTCATCGCTACTATGATGGGATTAGGCTTAATCACCACGCTTGCCTAACGCGGATTGGTGATTACAAACCCGAGCTATGTTCGAAAAATTTATAACATAAGTACATTTGTTCGACCCGGGAATTGAACCCAGGACCCCAAGATCACGGACCGGTATTTAAATCACTAGTCGTTATATAGGTACAGACAGCCACACATCAGGTTACCACAAACTGTCAAATTTCCTTAATAAATATTGAACTTAATGTGTTTGAAAGTAAGATGACAATCCTGTGAAGCAATTTGACAGTTCTGTATACTTTGATGTGTGGCTGTACGTACCTATAGGTAAAGATTTATACAATAATATCAAGTAAAATAATAAGTGTTATCATATTTTTGTAACAATGAAGTTTTATCTCTGGTTTTTAGTCTAAATTAGGTTAGTCAGCCGACTTTTGACCCCAAGTCGGTTACCAAAATTGTAACATTTTTGAACAATTAAAAATGAATTAAGTCTATACAGGATGAATCTGTGAACATTTACATCCCTTTAACTTACGTCTTCTACAAAGCATTCTAAACAACATTTAATTCTGTTCTAATACAACTTTTAGCAGTTTTCGCAGTACGTCGTATAATCGTATTCGACTTCCCAAGCCAAATTAACAAGTCAATTATCGACTTTGTATCTCGAAAAGTTGCTTTTTTTTGAGCAATTTTCCAAAAGACTTAGAGCAAAATGTTCTTCAGAAAGATTAGTAGAACACGCGGATAAAAGGATGTAAATGTTTACAGATACACCCTGCAGTGCTGTAACTAGCCCTTTATGCACCCGGTGCGTGCTTTTGTTGTTTCAATATCGCTTCAAATTGCGATACAGTACAGTAGGGCGGTCTGGTCATTACTGCGCCCCTGGAGGGTCTGCGCCCAGTGCCTGGGCACCGCAGGCACCGCCCTATTTACGGCACTGACACCCTGTAAGTATACCAACTGTCCTACCGCAAAGGCTCAAATAAAAGAATTAGGCTTTATCAAATCTTGCCAATTACATAGATAGTAGCGATGACTTTATTTCTATCATATGATGGAGGTCTTTGCCCTGCAGTGGGACAGTATATATAGGCTGATACTTTATTTAACTTAGCGTTTAATTCCCGGTTGCGTCCATAGCTGTCCTTTTAAGACCAGGTCGAACCCTCAACCTTTGGCGTAAATGGCAGGATCACTACCAAATGCGTCATCCGGCCAGTCACAAAATACGCACAAAGATTTCGAAAAACCACAGGTGTATGATGAATGAATGTGAATCAAACCACGACCCCTCGCTTGGTAGGAACATTTTTATCCACTGAGCTAGGTCTCTTTTCCGTTTTCGTCACCGTATATTTGCATTTCAATAAATTATTTCTTCAGTTAACCTGTTGACGTCCTCGATTCTATCTCTTTTCCTCCTACCCCGTCAGTATTGTTTTACGGCCTTAAGTTCAAATGTTGATCTTGAGTCTATTTTCCTCCTTTGGCTTCGTTTTAGGGTTCCGAGCCAGAAGGAAAAATCCTTAAAGGATAGACCAGGCGATAAAGGAATCCTACCTGAATTGTTTGCCCGGGAGACACTTCCAAAGTGTACTAAAACTTCTAATATAAGAGAACTAGCGGCCGCCCGCGACTTCGTCCGCGTGGAAAAGTAACTTTTTCCCCCCCTTTCAAACCCCCTTTTCGCAATAAAAAGTAGCCTATGTCCTTTCTCAGGGTCTAGATTATCTGTATACCAAATTTCATTTAAATCCGTTGAGTAGTTTTGGCGTGAAAGAGTAGCAGACAGACAGACAGACAGAGTTACTTTCGCATTTATAATATTAGTATGGATTGACCTGCCTTACATTGGGCATTGTGAACTTTACACATTTAGTTTTCTTTGAATTAAGAACTAAGTTATTAGAAGTGAACCAGTGTAGTACTTGAGAGAGAGTGTTATTCACGTCGTCAAGAAAAAGATTGAAGAAAGTATATTTTGTAATTTGTTATATTACTGGCTGCAACGGAACCCTCCATGGGCAAGACCAGCTCGCACTTGACCGATCATAATGGGTGTTTAATTTGAGTCGTGGTAATTAGCAATCTAAATATTTGGAGGTCCGAGAATAGACAGTAAATATACTTAAATAGACCTTGTCTCAGTGTTAGGTCATTGCGCCCAAAGTTTAATATAATTCGTTAATACTGTAATACTTAGTTGTTCCCATAGTACTGTAACGTTGGTAAACTCCTTTGATACTGGCCGCCGTTTACCTATGGATGATTTTATGAGAATCTGTCATGCATTGAAAAATAAACAGATTCGCTCTCGGGAGCGCACCAAAGAGAATATAATCACTACAGAACCGCGAGGACATAGAGTAAGGAGGGTCCAGACCACAGAGTACATTGTATGGTCCAGACCTCACGTTATCCTAGGCTTGGGAGGAAGTGTCCTCCCGATTGTGCTAACTTCAGTGTAAACTAACCGATTATTTTCAGAAAAGCAATAAAGGATACTTTAAAACCATATCGCCTCTACCTTATTGTACTTTAACTACGTTTAACTGTGGGAGAGCCACGCTTCGGCATGAATGGGCCGGCTCGACCGGAGTGATACCACTGCCTCACAGAAAACCGGCGTGAAGCAGCCCCTGTGCTGTGTTTCGCCGAGTGAGTGAGGGTACCGGAGGCCCACCCGGGGGGAAGGTGATAAAAAGTGTTGGCAGCGCACTTGTAACTCCACTGGTGTTGCAAGTGTCCATGAGCGGCGGCAATTGCTTACCATCAGGTGATCCGCCTGCTCGTCTGCTACTTAACATAAAAAAAAAAAACTTACTGAGTAAAGTGTCCTTGTATAATGTCCCACTGCAGGGCAAAGGCCACCATTATAGAAATCAAGTCATCGCTACTATGATGGGATTAGGCTTAATCACCACGCTTGCCTTTTAAAAAATTCGTCACTTTACGTCCATGAGTTTGCCAGATAGAAATCACAACTTTAACCTCAAAATAATTTATGAGTTGCATAGCTATGTGATGTTTTATCTTTACATTGTAAAACAGGCCCTTTGTTAAGCACAATTATAATACAAGTGATAAAAAATCTACCTCAATAACTGTAATTGAGTGGTTTTATGATGTTCTATGATGTCAGAAATGGACCTCACTCAACATTGTAAGAATTGGAGATCGTCATTATCATTTTGAAGCATTGACGTAGCCAGGGCAGGGGTGGTGGGTTTCAACCCCTTGTGTCCTGGTCCTAAACTAAGGCTTTTCCTAGTGCTATGGACAATACCGTCTTTGCCATAAGGGGCCCGTGCCCAGGGCCCCCATTATCAAGGGGGCCCAGAAGGACCTACAATTTACCTCACACATTTATTCTCAAAAAAAAATATTATCGAATACATTAATTTTTTTCACTTTCCAAAAGGGCCTCCAATTTTTATGTGCCCAAGGGCCCCGGCCTAGTTTAAGACGGCCCTGGCTATGGAAATCAGAAACAACGAAGGACTACAAACAAACTCCCAGACCCAAAACAAATATCTGTTTCATCAACAAACGCTTGTGTTGGTGTGGGAATCAAACCAATCCTTGCACCTCCTCATCAGCCTGTTGCAGTCCACTGCTGGACGTAGGCCTCTCCAAATACTCGCCACTTTGATCGATCTTCGGCTACTCGCATCCAGCTCCAGCCAGCCCTCTTGCGCAGATCGTCACTCCATCTGGCCTGAGGCCGTCCTACACTACGTTTACTTACCAAGTTATCAATTCGTTTGCCAAAGAAATATTACATTTTTGTAATAGTCAGTATATTACTGGCGCTCAAACCAATACGATTACGGCTTGTCAATATTTTGCCGCCTTATTTTCTTCCTCTTTGAAAGAGCTTGTGTGCTGGCTAGCTATTGACAAATTCTTTATACGCCCCCTTATACTCTGGTTTTTAATCATATGTAGTAAACTGACAGATGTCAATGTGTCATCCCCATACATTAACACTCAATTTGACACATGCAAAACGTCAAAATGCATAGAAACTTGTCATTTTCATCTGTTAGTTTAATACACTTGATTATAAATCAGAGTATAGAGCAGCATCGCTTAGTTATCTGTCATTACCACTTAAACTTCGATCTAATTTTGCAACGCTATTTTGGACCACCAACATTTAATAGGCTCGTCTCCACTCAAATACGGCTGATTGTTCCGCCAATCAAAGCGACGCAAACACTATGAAAAATCAAAAACAATTCGAACATAAAAAATGCGAACTGATGAATTTCGATTGAAAGCAATCGATTGGACGAAAGTGGGAATTGGCACCAATTGGACGATATTGGGCCAGATTAGGCCATGGTAATGAATAAAATACTCACCAAGGCTGACGGTGATGGTTCATTTAAAAAAGAATTGACGAGCAACGCTATTTTAAAGATAAAGATAAAAAACATTTATTTGTTACGCATAGAACAAATATACAAAAGAGGCTGGACATAAAATTAAAAAGAAAAAATATCTTGTCTGATATCTGTAACCCAAGTGCTTAAGCTACTTAATACGGAGTCAGGTCAATGTATGAGATGTTGTGTACAAGTGTTCATCACACGAATGTTTGTCCAGGGTGGGGATCGAACCCACGACCTTTGGCGTATGAGGCAGGGTCACTACCAAATGCGCCATCCGGCCAGTCAATCATACATCTTCATACTGATTAAGAAGCCGACCAAACTATCGGCCGATTAAAAGTTTGTAGTCTGCGCGGAGTCTAATATCTATCTATCCTGAATAACCGCCGGCCAACGTTGCTTCAGCAATACAATTAAATGACTAAATGTGTCGCTTACACAATGCGTCAATTAACTGTGGGAATACCTATTTTCCTTGCGGCTCTTTCTTGCTATTCTCGTCTGATTGTGTTAAATAGAACTGATAGCACGCTGAGTGTACTTGCTAATGGTTTTGCCGCTTTTGAGTCATTTGTTATCGTACAAAAATATGACAATTAACATGATGGGCTGATGGCACTTATCTGCCTATTAATACTCACCCAAAACACCAGCGGCAGCATACTTATATAATACTAGCGGCCGCCCGCGACTTCGTCCGCGTGGAAAAGTAACTTTTTACCCCCCTTTGAACCCCTTACAACCCCCTTTTCGCAATAAAAAGTAGCCTATGTTCTTTCTCAGGGTCTAGATTATCTGTATACCAAATTTCATTTAAATCCGTTGAGTAGTTTTGGCGTGAAAGAGTAACAGACAGACAGACAGAGTTACTTTCGCATTTATAATATTAGTATGGATTTGACATTTATAAATGTTCTATGAGGACTTCAATTGAATAAAGAATATTTCTATTTCTATAACACACCGGTAACATGATGTACCGGAAAATTATTTATAACACCTTATTTTTACATTCATGAAAGCAATAAATACTTTGACTTGACTCGTTCATTTAGCGAAATGGTCAAGCCTGGCAGGGTCACCATGTATGGGGTGTCTTAGGACGAGCGTAATAAAAGGCCGATGGTGTTACAATATACCTACTCAGTATTTATGGGTATGATATGATTTAAACGATCACTAATTTATTCGATTTGTGTTCCCTAAATCAAAGATTTAAATCTTTCCCCTAATTACGTAGAAGTAGGAAGGGTTTAATAAATAAATAAAATAATATATAAATAAATTGAGACAACATCACATACATTGTCCTGGTTCCAAACTAAGGTTTCCCTTGTACTATGGAAACCAGAAACAACGAAGGAACTACAAACAGCCAGACCCAAGACAAATATCTGTTTCATCAACAAACATTTGTCTTGGTGCGGGTATCGAACCCGCGACCCTTGCGTCTCAACAGGCACACAAACAAAAAAAAAAGGGTTTGTCACCAAAATGTAGCCACCAAACAAAATAAAATCAATTCCGAAATAAATCATTTAAAATTATCGAGATATAGGGTCTACTACCAAATAAAATATGTTTTCGTACCTAAAGTATTGTTAGGTTTGTCCCAATAAGTATGTAAGCAAACTAATTTAAATAAATCACCTAAAATAATATACTTAAATATTACTAGAAAATTTCATAAAGGTTCAAAAAAAATTTAGGGCTGTCGTCGTTATCATTTCAAACAAAAGAGTCTAGGTACTACCACTTACTGGAGGCATAATCTTTTTTTTTTTTTTTTGTTCACGCAGAGTGAATGCCGCCTTATGCACACCCGGCCGCTGGGAGACGACCAGGTAGTGTGGGGCTCTCCCCTGGATTGGGCCTCTGCTAATCAGAAGCCGTTCAAGGGCATACCCACTAAACACTCTGCGACTTTTCCCGGCAAATCCAGGCTCGGGGTGGGAAAGCGGGAAATAGGACGAACCTCATCACCGCAGACCCACCCATGGACAGCGAGGCACGCCAGCACGGCCTCTTTCCGACGCCCGGGGCTTAAAGCCCCCAGAGCAGCTCCCACTGCCCTCCGACAAAGCCCTAACCGGGCGGCGCCCGCATCGCTGGATTGCGATACGGGCGTCGCGGGCATGGGCTCCTGCAGAACTCTCCACAAACCCACACCCTGCTGGCTGCAGGGCAAGGTGGGGGAGAGTGCCTGCAGGCTTCCAAAAAAAGTGCCCCACCAGACAGCCCCACGGCCGGCTACGCTGGATTGCGCAGTCGGTCGCTGGACGGAGAGGTGGGGTTAGCCGGCCTTTGCCGCATCCCACTGGCTGTGGGACGCAGCGCAGACCAGCAACTAAAGACCCCCACAAAAGATGTGGGGGGTGGCGCCCGAAGGCGCCCCACTCGGTGGGGCCCACGTCAAGGTGCGCCCAAAGTGGAGGAGATCCTCACAGGGCGCCGGACAGGGCCCCGGCCCAGACAGAGCTGGGCCTCAAAGTGCAGCTGTCAGCCATAGGGTAGCAATATGGCGATAAGCCAATTGCTACCCGCCGTTGCCCAGGGACACCAGGACCCCTCCGGTAGCAGTTCCAAACAGAAAGAAAATACTACCAGGGAGGCCACACGAGGAGGTCGCCGCACCGTAGTCCCCACTGGAGGCATAACCACCTGACTTTTCATTCCACACGAAGTATCAATTTAATTCAAATTTTATGCAAAGTAGTAAATAAATAACTTATTTAGCTCAAAATAATCCATATTTGTTGGTAAAAATTTAATTATCACTGAAAGGCGCCCCCTTTTCATTTTTGTCTCTGCGTCTTTGAATGTCTATGCCTGTAACCATGTGACTACCATGATCTTCTATACTATTTATAAAGAGATAACTTCTATAGACAACGACAAGGCTTATAGGTAAACCGAAAACACGAAACGCTTGCGCGATGTAATTGGACACAGCGCCATCTATTGGTTCATTTCTGAATTACGGTCCCGAAGCGAAGTGAGGGCGGGCCACTAGTGAGTAAATAAATTTTAAAAAAGACTTTTCCGTTTTGTAATAAGGGGGCATAGTGTTTACAACCACAATATCGTATTGTGACGTGTCCGGTTATCGGGGGTCACCTCCGTTCATTCATGTCATGGGTGATGTCAGCCCGACGCGTGTTCTAATCTCCAATCACAATCTTGGATGTTTTTTGTTGTTTACTGGGGTCCGTAGTCTGGGTGAAATAGGTCCTACACGGACGGATATATAGCTTTGACAAGGGGGGTGTCCCACATTGCAATTGCATTGGTGTCTATTGGCGATCGCTTACCATCATACCTAACCAAGCATTTTTGACGTTTGTTAAAATATTTCATTATTTTTTCTTAGAACACAATGGGAAGTTGTAAAATTAGCGATAATAAATTTTCAGGAATTCCTTGTTAGTTAGGCCGATATGAGACTTGCGTTATTTTATTTAATTATCCTGTTCTCGCATGCCAAAGGCCCTCTTTGATAAGAGGGCCAGAGGGCGCACCTCTACGTAGGTTAATAATAATACAACAGATGCTGAGGCTCATTTGGTCTAGCCCCGTAAATCCAGTAGGAATTACCAAAATATTTAAGTATCGGAAATATTTTTGGGAAATGAAAACTATAAAAATACATAAATTCACACAACATCTCATACATTGACCTGACACCGTACTAAGTAGCTTAAGCACTTGTATTACAGATCAGACAACAGAGGATCACAATATTATAAGAGAAATAATAAACATGGCCGCAAAATTTTTATTTGGCCACGCGCCCAAACTTCTCATTTAATAACTAAGCATTTAATTAATTTAATTAACTGATTCATCTTCTTTACAACGGCATCTAAAAATGTTAAAAAAAGCGTCAAGTGAATATCCACAATTAATTTAACTTGTCCTTCAGATTTATATATTGCAAACTAATTTACTAACTCAGCCACGGAATTTGTAACTCATCACCATATTAAGTTTTACAGCTTCAATACAATGTCCTCAAAAATAATACACTCAAGCTTCAATACTCAACGTCAAAATATTATAACTTAACATCTAAAATAATACTTCATATTCTTTTATCGAGAAAATAGCCACTGTACCTACGATTTGGCGCCAGTGCGTGACATGACAGCAATCGGGCCCTAGCAATCAGACTGAAATTCGTAATGGCGCCATTGGAGGTAAAAGCAGTGCTTGGACTGAAAAGAAAGCGTGAAAGGCCAACTTAAGCGCGAGCGGCATTAATAAGCCAGTAATACATATTTTCTTTTTCTTATAATATCGGAATTACATACTTAAACGTGCTAATTTAAATTTATTACTTACTAAAAACGATAGCAATAAAATTGATTTATTTTAATTGTGAGGATAATGAGATATATTTTTAAAAATCCAGCTATGAAAACATAAAGGAATGCATTAACAATTTTTTGAGATGCGTAATAATATTTTTTACACGCGCTAATAATACAATAATTTTGCAATAATACAAACAACATAATTTTGCAATAAAAATCATTGTGATTTGTGGGAAGAAATTATATTAATACTTTCCTTTTTTTTTATATGATAAGTAGCAGGCGAGCACTGCAGGCGAGCAGGCGGATCACCTGATGGTAAGCAATTGCCGCCGCCCATGGACACCTGCAACACCAGTGGAGCCACAAGTGCGCCGCCAACCCTTTATCTCCTTCCCCTCCGAGTGGGCCTCCGGTACCTTCACTCACTCAGCAAAACACAGCACAGAGGCCGCTTCACGCCGGTTTTCTGTGAGGCAGTGGTATCACTTTTTGTTTTCATGGCTGGATTGTTTTATAAATGTTTCTCATAATCCTCACAATTAATATAAATCAATTGGCGGCTAGTATCGTCGCGTTGTTGCCTTAAATAGTTCATTGTGTAATAATAATAGTGGCTTTAATATAATATTCGATGACAATTTTAGGTAAATTTAACGATCAATAAATGTAGGATGAGTTACATTTTATTCATACTAAATTATGAAATTAGAAGCTAATATAATTACTATTTTGGTGTCATATATTAATAATTTAGAAGGTTGCTATTTGAATGCATACCACAAATTTAGATGCTAAAAAATAACTGCCATGCTGAGTTATATTTACAGTGGCTTACATAAAAGATATCTAGTGGCTGAGATACTGTTATTCAGACGCGCATTGGTTGTGGCTGACTTAGTAATTTAGAAGCTAACATATATTTCCTGAGGCGCAAAATGCTATTAAAAAAAGCTCGTTTAAATAGTACCCATATTATAATACCTACTATGTGGCCCGCTTTCACTTCGCTTCGGGACCGTAATTCAGAAATTAACAAATAGATGACGCTGTGCTCAATTACATCGCGCAAGCGTTTCGTGTTTTCGGTTTAAATTGACTTCTTTTTGATTCTCGGTAGAAATTGACCTTCTGAATCAGCGGTAAATTATAAATTTTGACATTCATAAAATAAATGTTCTGTAAAGGACTTAAATTGAATAAAGATACTTTGATTTGATTGATTTGATTTGACTATTGAGTATAACAAACACCAAGTAGAAGTATTTTTAGCATGAAATCAGCATAAACAACGGAGCGTTCCTAATAAACAAACAAACTTAGCGTGTCTCTAGCGCAGTGGAGCGTCGAACAGGATTCGCTAACGCTCGTGTTCGACTCCGGAGTACCGTTGTTTGACGACTTGTTGTTAATTTAGCTTAGGAAATACATTTATACTCTGTCAATAAAGTCGTGAAATTTATTCTTGAGGAACTATTACGAAGTTCCATATCTACCTACGAGCTACCGAATCTTTCACACGCAGTCCAGTTTTTTGCAGGATCCCGACTTAAAATGAATAGGTAATACGAATTTTCACTTTCGATAGTGTTTTTTTATGTGATAATGGTGATGGCGGTGAATTGGTGATGGGTAGCAGACGAGCAGGCGGAATACCTGATCTGATGGTAGGCCATTACCGCCGCCCATGGACACCTGCAACACCAGTGTTCTTGATGAAAAGGCTTTTTGTTGGCAACTGATTTATTCTTTTTTTAAGGCGTATAGTTGAAGTATTGACAAAAGGTTTATAAAAGTATAAAAGGAGGTGCGTTGCTGGTCGCCAACAACCAGTGGAGTCACAGGTGCGGTGCCAACCTTTTATTTGAGTACAATTGAGTATTGAGTATGAATTCACATCTTAGCAGCATGACTGCATAGCACATTTCTGTTGGAAAAGCACCCTTCCTTATAGTCACCATAGAGTTACAGTCTGTTAAGATAAGTCGCATCGCACCTTAAGATGAGCAGATTTCTCTCGTATCGTGACAAACCATTTAACTTTTTCAATTCAGGGATAGCGTTTATCGTGTCAACCACTAATTAAACTCTTGTAATCCTTGTCAGTTTGTCTTGTTTTCCTGAAAATTGTGTAAATCGGATTAATTATAACTATTTCTGCACTTCCTTAGGCACACCTTTATTCCGATTGACGAGTACTTCAATAAACGCTGGTAGCTTAGTGGATGAGACCTTATTAACAGGAGGTCGTGGTTCGAATCCTTGCACGCATCTACAGTTGTTTCAAACCATCTGTCATTATATGAGTGGCCCGCCCTCACTTCGTTTCGGGACAGTAGTTCCACTGTCTGCCAATAGATGGCGCAGGGTGTTGATTGTATTGCGCTAGTGTTTCGTCTTTTCGATTTGTATTAAGGTTTGCCAGCGTCTATAGAATATACTCACAGAAAACCGGCGTGATGCAGCCCCTGTGCTGTGTTTCGCCGAGTGAGTGAGGGTACCGGAGGCCCACCCTGGGGGGAAGGGGATAAAAGGTTGGCAGCGCACTTGTAACTCCACTGGTGTTGCAAGTGTCCATGAGCGGCGGCAATTGCTTACTATCAGGTGATCCGCCTGCTCGTCTGCTACCTATCACATAAAAAAAAATTATCTCTTTATAAATACATAGTATGGATGGATATGGATGGATTAAGAAACTACATACTTATTTCTACCACTCACTAGAGACCAACAAATTTTTGGGATTTGTTTATTTATTAATCTTGGTACCGCAATAGAATAAGCAAAACTTAAGTTCCAACTCGAATAGCGCAGGATAAGGAAAAGTCAACTTCTGATCAGATAAGCAGACATAAGCATGTACGAAATAGTTCACTAAACTGTAAAGAACAAACAAAAACAAAACAATGCCAAATAAATAAATATTGCACTTAAAAAATTCTCGGGGGGTTCAGGTGGGACTCGAACCCACGACCTTCCACAGTCCGGGTGGCTGTACTACCAATTATACTAGCCGAACTCCTTACTAAGCCGACGAATTTCGTAAGTGCTTAAATCGCCGTGAGCTGACGATAGTCTCATCAATATTGTAGTTGAAGGTTGTGGGTTCGAGTCCCACCTGAACCCCCCGAGAATTTTTTAAGTGCAATATTTACTTAAGAATAAATTGCAAAGAATTGCTACACCAAAAATAAAAATTACAATGCCAAATAACCTATATCCTACATTTGTGTGATAAACACTTGTGTTTTTGCAGTGTCTGGGTGTTATATATGTTGTGGCAGACGAAAGGAAAAAGGCATAAGATTAGGTAAAATATAAATATATTAATATAAAAATAAATACAAAACAAAAAAATATATACTAACATAGAGAAACAAAAAAACTAAAAGTGACAAAAAATAAAAAAAACTACTTTAATTAAAAATATTCATTGCCGCCCAAGGAGTCCTCGACTTAAGTATTGTATTATACTTGTGTTTCTTTTGTCGTCTGATATCGTTAACACAAGTGCTAAAGGTACTTGATACAGAGTCAGTATTAAACTAAATGATACACAATCAGTGATACAAGTTAAAGATGGCCTGAGATGAGTATTTTTAGAATCAGCAGCCATTTACATTATGTAAATAGCCGTCATGCCGCTTACCGGTAAGTGCAGTCTCAGCTATTTAGTCGCCCTTAGAGTTTATCCTCTTAAAGTATGTGTACCTATGATCCTTGCAAGGATAGTACTATGTTTTGCATATTAGGACTATTATTTTATTGCAGGGTAATGCACCGGACGGGTCGCTCTAGTGTGCCTGCTAGCCTTGTGGTGTTTCTGAGTGAAAGAGTACCTAGTTCACTCACTTAGGAAGGAATCTTATATCGGATGTCAAAATGCATAGCAATCTTCTCCATTCTTGGAGACCTTTGTCATATGTTATCAGTTAATTATTAGAATAGAATAGAAAATATTTATTTGGAGCAAATAACAACAGAAACTTAAAATTAAAATTATGCTACCCAAAGATACTCGCCACTCAGCATTAAATCAGGCCATAGCTTAATGCTGAGTAGGGTCCGATTCGACACTTAGCTCATTATTTTGTATAGTGAATTTGTTTCTCTTGTAATATGTATTTGTTAAGTGTCGAATAAATTATTATTATTTCATTTCATTTCATATTCATTGGTTAGCAATGACGCTGGTATTCTGTGGCACCAGACAGAGTATTAATTTTATTTTTACTACAGAAATCACAGCTCTTACTGCTAGTTAACATCGTCGTGATCGTAGAACACCAATACATCCACCGCTGTTCTACGATCATGTCGCATTGAGTACCTAAACTTAATTAACTTCGACTTACAGCCTAATAATGGTTTGAATAAATACGAAGTTCTATAATCTAGTTTTCTATGGTTTATCAGTTCCGTAATTTGAGTGAACTGTTACAAATGATTCACTCACTCACTCCACAAGGCTGCAGACACCGGACCGAGCAGGGCATTACCCTGACCCATGTCATAATCATAATATGCAAAACATAGTATTATAGCGTCCAATATCATAGCATTGCTAAACAGGTTTAGGCGGTTGAACTCTACGCGCTAGACTATGTTGCGCCTGGACAGGTAACCCGCGGCTATAACGTACAATAGGGTATTTTACGACTTCTTTTTTTATTTATTTATTGTAAAGTTTTTAAAGTATCACAGCTCCCTTTTTATTTTTTATCTATCATCATTAGTTCCAAAGATATAGAGTTGCAAAGTTCCCTATCAGAAAAGGAGAGCGATACGCTATTAATGACGTCACTAGGCTAGTGCTTCCTACAAGCGCCGTACAAAATTTTGTTTAAGAAAGAGACAGGTATATCAAAAGTTTGTTGCTCTATAACTTTCTTGTATCCAAACTATTTAAAAATGTTTCTTCAGTAATTGTACACTTATACAGTAAATTATCGAGTCTAGGTATCAGATGTCGATATTTTAACGACAGTAAATACCCTATTATGTCGACGGTGTGCTCACATGCCCGCAGTGTGCGAGAGTTTTGGCGAAAAAGATTGGCTACGTAAGCCACATGCGAGCCCACCAACGACAGCTGGATAGGAGTTGAAGCGGTCGCCGTGGCCGAAATCGGCCGGACTCCATCATCATCATTTATTTATTTATTTTATTACATCATCATCACATGTGGCGCCTGGACAGGTAGATAGATACATACTATTGCGCAACTAGCCTTTTCCCGCGGCTTCGCTCGTGTTACATGGGTAGCACGATTGAAGCAAAAAGTAGCCTATATTACTCTCCATCCGTTCAACTATCTCCACTTAAAAATTACGTCAATTCGTCGCTCCGTTTTGCCGTGAAAGAAAGACAAACATAGAGACAGACACTTTCCCGTTTATATTATTAGTATGGATTAGTATTATAATATATGCGGTATGGATAGATTACAGAAACTTAATGTCATCGTTATTTATTAATACAATCTCGGCCGTCTTAACCCTAATGGCAATCTCTTCTAATTTGCGGGTTCAATTTCCAGGTCGAATAAGAGTTTCAAATTTTTCGAACAGTGCGTGGTGATTAACCGCTTAGCGCAATGGTTTGAGCGCCGGTTGAGACGTAAGGGTCGCGGGTTCGATTCCCGCACTAACACAAATGTTTATTTATGAAACAGATATTTGTTTTGGGTCTGGGTGTTTGTGGTTCCTTCGTTGTTTCTGGTTTCCATAGCACAAGGGAAAACCTTAGTTTGGGACCAGGACAATGTATGTGATGTTGTGTCAATTTATTTATTTATTTTATTTATTAAGCTTAATCCCATCATAGTAGCCTTATTGCCCTGCAGCTGCAGGGAGATAGAATATTATAGCTGATACTTTACTTTTATTAGCATTTATTCGCTAGCTTATTATAATGATCTTAAGATCGAACATTAAGTATAATTATATGATCGAAGTGTTGATATTGACATTTAAGTAGTATGTTTATCTCTGTTTCGGACCTTGGCGTGTTGCGTGGAAAATAGCTGTTTTGTAACATTTGTTTACGTTTCGCGTCAACAGTTGTTTATTTATTTCAAGTCGGAAATCCCCTTTTATCAGCCGCAGTTCTCAGTATTCGTGTAGTTTTTTATTATATTGATTTGAGGACAATCAAGATGACCTCTCCGCCTGATGGTAAGCGGCCGTGAGACCCAAATATGAGGTTGACAGGCACAAAAGAACAGACTAAGTACCAATTGAGTCTGTCATTCTCACCCTGAAGGCCTGCTGAGTGAACAAACACAAGTGTTTATCACACGAATGTTTGTCCAGGGTGGGGATACTGGGGATGAAACAGGGTCTTTATCAAAAAAAGCACCATTCGACCAGTCAGTTAGGTATATCATCATCAACAGCCCGGAAGTACAGGCGCCGTCAGATATATCGTAGCAGACAAGGTGACCAAATATATCTGAATATTCAGTACTGCATTAATATCTGAGCAGATGCCAGTCATTAATTTCTGAACATACAACTAACCAATAATATCTGAACACTCAGTACTGCATTAATAGTTGAGCAAATGTCAGTCATATATCAGGATAAACAAAGTACGTAAAGAAAAGAAAAGAAACAAAGTGTCATTACATATTTCAATCTGAAAATTATTTTTAAAAGTGTGTGGCCAGGATGCAGGCATTAACAGTAATTGGAAACTAAGGAGTTTCATCAAAAAAACGAAGATATTTATAAATACTCTGTCCCCTTAAATACCAACGAGCGATCACGAAGCGAACATGTTAAAGATGATTGTATTCGTTTATATATGATGAGATTGATGATTCATTCATTCATTCAGGTGATTCTAAAAACACTTTTCACTTTTCGAATAACTGCTGTAACAAAAAGTTGATGTCGCAAAAATGGCCGCCATTTTGTTTTTTTTTTCTTTAAATATCAAAAACGTGGATTGATTAAAAAATAAACCCCAACACACCAAAAAACAGCCCTAATCAGTGAGTCAGTCAGTGGTAATCAATGAGTTATAAATATAGAGCAGAAATACCTACAAAAAAAACGTGCCGGTTTAGAACATAAAATGGCGGACTGACAGCTATTTTAGTGCTGCTCTGTTGATAATACTTTATCGATATCATAATTTGTCAAGTCAATACTGACTGGGGGTCTAATTTGAAGTGAAACGCAAATAAAGCATTGAGTATTGAAGTAATTTTGAGACTCAACCAAACGATTGAGAACGTCATTTCGTAATTTGAAGTGACCATTCTTTCGTTTGAGACCGATGGAAGTTGTTTTGACAGAACTCGTCTCAAATCCTAATTTGCAAGCCTAAAATGACATTCGTAAAATTGATTGATTAGAAGCTTAAGTTACTGGTTAAATGAAAATCAAATTTACTCTCTAATACCGAGTTTTCTTTCCTCCACCTCGTCCACTACAACTAGGTATACAGATATGTATTCAATTTACAATTATGGTGGTAGTAGGTAGTAGAGCTTGTAGTGATATTATCTTCCTGAGTTCAGTTCGTCGCAGTTTGTAGAAAGAGATCTGTAAGTAAGAAAATTATGGTATTATTGATAAGATTATAATGATATTATCTACTCTTAATAATAGAGGTAGGGCAATGGTAGCTCAGTGAATAAAAACGGGAGGTCGTAGCAGTAGGTATGTAATACCGGTATCATTAATAACAATCTCAAATTGACGAGTTTACGATATGTGATCAAAATCAAATTATTACAATACTCCCCAAAGTGAAATTCATCGCTTAGCATAAAAGGTTTATCTTCATCGTAAAATATTATCGATGTTTTTACTACAACCCTAGTATAAAACTCACGAATTTTTATAACATAAAAATATTCAAAATGAAGCATAATTATGGACTGAAAACACACGGATAGAATCACACGGGGAAACAAAAGTGTAAAACATTCAAAGTTTCTATAAATATAATGAACATTTTATAATAATTAGAAAAAAATATAACATACCGGTGCAATGTTAATCTTTGCTGATTTTCGCTTTTCCTTGAGCCACATCCTATAACACTTCACTTGGGCATAATGATTAAATGTTTCTTCAATATCCTGTGTAATGTGGACAACGAGTTCTCAAAAGAAAAGAAATTATTAGTTATTTTTGTCGGAAGAAACGGTGAGTTGACACTTCATGTACTTCAGAAAACTGTAACTAAACATGGCTTTTTGGCCGCATTAGGCATTAACGTGGTTGTCAAATGTCAATTTTTCCGATTAAAGAGCTGAATGAAATAGTGTCATCTCTTTCCACTTATGAAATCAAGGCTGAGTTAGATAGAGAGAACAATAGTTTTGAGAATTCCACGTCGACACGCATGGTATTTGTATAACTGATTTCTGTATAGGACAATAGGCCCGGTCCATATATTTAAGTCAATGGTGGTAATCGAGCTTTATATAATAAGTATTATAGATGCTGAGCGACGAACGCGACGTTGCCAAATTAATTTCTAAAACGATAGGCAACCTCGCATTGGTATTGGCGTGCGTGAAGGATGACAGTTCAGATATTATTGGTCATTGTATGTTCAGAAGTAAATGACAGCATCTGCTCAGATATTAATGCAGTACTGAATGTTCAGATATATTTGGTCACCTTGTCTGCTACGATATATCTGATGGCGACTGTACTTACCCACTGTTGAGTATAGGCCTCCTTTCTTTTTCGCCAAAGTATCCGGTGACCTGCTCGGATCCAAGTAGGACCTCCTATTTTGACAATATCATCGACCGATAGTGACGCTGGACGACCAGGATTTTGTTTGCCTATTCTAGGGCACCATTCGGTAAGGAGCTAACTCCACCTGCCATCACGTCGCCTAGTTAGGTGTCCTGCCCAATTCTACTTGAGTTCCATCACTCTTCCGACATCATGGACTTTTGTTCTGCGTCTAATTTCGGAGTTCCGGACTCGATCTAAATGTTCACTGATACTGTATTGCAGGACAAAGTAATAAGGAAACACAAGAAACAATACTATAATCTAAAGCTAAAATAAACTACAAAAAAAAAAATTAAAACAGAGTAGGCCCCTGTGGCAATGTCCCCAAAATGCTGGCAGCAATACCTTGGATAGCCATGGAAATTCGCTGGACAAAGTTATAGCTGCCAGCTTTTGGGTCTCCCGTGACTTCAACTAAGCGCATAGCTAAGTCTCGGAACAAAGAGAGAGCATGGGCCCACGGGCCCAGTGTTTCGACACCGAAAGCTACGAAGTGGTAGGTACCGGATGCCTATACTTCGCAGCTTTCAGTTTCTCTGCAGCCTCGGCCGCGGCATTCCTCGTAGTCCCGGGAAGTTTGAGTTTGAGCTAGTTATGGCCAAATAGTTAAATGTCTCTATCTTTATGACTGGCCGGATGGCGTATTTGGTAGTGACCCTGCCTCATACGCCAAAGGTCGTGGGTTCGATCCCCACCCTGGACAAACATTCGTGTGATGAACACTCGTGTTTGTTCAGTGTCTGGGTGTTATATATGTATTTAAGTATTATATTTGTGATCCTCTGTTGTCTGATATCTGTTACACAAGTGCTTAGCTACTTAGTTAGTACGAAGTCAGGGCAATGTACGAGATGTTGTGTGAATTTATTTATTTATTCTTAAGCCCGAATCCCTGCGAAGTCGAATCGTCCTATCAAATTCGGCTGTGCCGCATGACGTTTCGGTCTCGCTCCTCAGTTGGCCTCTGCCCCCCACAATTGCAGTCCTATTAATAACAGGGTACAATTGACTCTGTAATTACTACACGACTCGACTTGGCAATGTCGAAATACTGCAGTAGCTTCGCAGGGGTTTCGAGGGAAAACTATAAATATTGATATACAAATGTAAAATACATATTATTATCATAGGTACACTTTTATAGATGAGACGTTTGATATGGCGCGTCACGTTTTGTCTCGTCAATTTTCCGGCAACCAGTCCAGTATTTAAGTTTTATAACAAACTAGCGGCCGCCCGCGACTTCGTCCGTGTGGAAAAGTAACTTTTTACCCCCCTTTCAACCCCATTTTCGCAATAAAAAGTACTCAATACTCAATAATTTATTGCGTTCCATAAGGTACATATAGTAAGGTGGTAACATTTTAATTTTATATACACTCTTATGGACCCTGTTAGGGCACAACAAAAATTTAGGAGAGAGGAAGCGAGTCTTGAATGACTAAATTTATATTTAATTAATGTATTAAATGTAATTATTTAATAAAATATGTACTTTCATATTGGAATTTATTTTATTCTATATTTTTTATTTACTGTATGTCATTTGTTTTCTAAATACTAATATTATATATTGTTATTATTAATTTTATACCTATTACATATTATTATTATTAAATATCACCATATTTATCGCGATTAAAATATAATTATATTCTAATATTGCACTTTACTTATTATTTTTATTCATGACTTTTACCTGCTGAGTGGTTTTTCATTTAGAAATTCTTTTATGCTATAATAACTTTTTTCTATTAAGAATTGTTTGAGTCTATTTGTGAAAATGTTCATTTTGTTCTCATTCTTTATGTATTCTGGCAATTTGTTATATATTTTGATTGACATAACTAAAGGGCTAGAGGAGTGCATTGTTAGGTTTGAGGTGGGTAAGTTTAATCTGTTCTTATGTCTTAGTGAAAATTTAGTTTGAATATTTTCTCTCTTATTATAAAACTCTGGGTACTTACGGACAAATTTACATATTTCAAATATATATATACGTATATATATAGGCAAAGTAAGAATTTTAAGGTCTTGGAAATGTGGCTTACAAGTGTCTGTCTGTTCGATGTTTACTAAAATTCTGATCAGTTTCTTCTGGAGAATAAAAACGGAGGATACATCTGTACTATTGCCCCATAAGATAACGCCATAAGTGAGCCATGAGTAGGTATAAGCATAGTAGGTGACAAGGGCAGTAGACAGGTCAGTAGTTTTTTTAATTTCGTTTAAAGCGTATGAAAAGCTAGATAATTTTGATTTAACTTTTTTAACATGTGATTTAAAATTTAAATTTGTATCTATAATTAACCCCAGTAGGGAAAACTCTTTGACTACTTCTAACTTTGACCCTTTAAAAGTAAAATTGATATTTATTTGTGCTTTTTGGTGAGGATGGAAAGACATAAGTTTAGTTTTTTGGAGGTTTATTTCAAGGTTGTGTTTGTTCATCCAGTCTACTGTTTTGGTAAGTATGGTATTTAAATTTTCATTTAAGTGCGTCGCGGTTTTACATGAGGCGAGTATGGAGATAAGTCGCCTATGTCCTTTTTCAAGGTCTAGATTATCTGTATACCAAATTTCATTTAAATCCGTTGAGTAGTTTTGGCGTGAAAGAGTAACAGACAGACAGAGTTACTTTCGCATTTATAATATGTATATGGATTAGTATGGATAATAAAACTTAAATATTGTTACGACTATGTGCCCCTGCATACGGAAATAGAGCTTGTCTCAAATGAGTAAGGTCTATTATTCCGTTGTGCACTACGTTACACACGCATAGTCGCCCCCAAACCTACGCATTCGGAATAGAAAATTATCGAACGTTCGAGAAGCTACGAGAAAGATCGGGAACTATGTAGAAATCTCTCGAAGCTCTAATACGTAGCAACATGTCCGATGTCTACGAAGTCTCCATCGAAGTTACGAGAGAAAATATCGAGAATGTTCTATTCCCTTCTAGTATGGTCTCGCCCGCGCCTGTGCTAGTATAAAAGCGGGACGGGCGAGCCGACGAGTCAGTTCTGATTTGAACAGCGAAGGAGTGAGTTCTGATTTGGAAAGCGAAGAAGTGAGTTCCAATTTGGAAAGCGATTATTCTCCTGCGAACTAAGAGTGATCTTGTGTATTACCTGCGAAGTGTTTAAGGAAGATTTTAGTGTTTTAGTGCGTTTAAGTGTGATTTAGTGTTTTAATTGTGTTTTTGTTACTCGTCGAATAAATTAATTGTCTTTTTGTGACTTTGGCATTTTATTTGAATCTTACGTACCCCGTACCCGCAACAATTGGTGTCAGAAGTGGGATTCAAGATGCCACTTACACCACGAGAAGACAGTGAGGGTCGAGTAACGAGGAGTCAAGCTGCGGCCCTGCAAGAGGGTGAAGGGTCTTCAACGGAGGGATCAGTACCACCACCAATGGGGCCTGCGGATATTGTTAAAATATTCAAAATACTGGAGGATCAAGGCCGCCGCCAGTCGGAGCAAGGTAACATGCTAGTGGAATTGAAGAAAGAGCAAGTCAGACTGCTAGCTGAGCTTAAGGAGGAAGAAGCCCCGCCGCCAGGAAAAGCAAGACCTTCGCCAGGAAGAGCAAGCCCGCCATCAGCAAGAGCAAGCCAGACTGCTAGCTGAGCTCAAGGAGGACCAGGCCCGCCGTCAGGAAGAGCTAGGCAAGAGCTTGTTGGGCGCTATCGAGAAGAAGCACGAAGTATTAGAAAAGCAGATCGATGCTCTTAAGGATGACGTGCTAAGCATCAAGACCCAACACGAAGATCGACTTACCCAACATGAAGATCGACTCACCCAACATGAAGATCGATTCACCCAACATGAAGATCGATTCACCCAACACGAGGATCGACTGTGCCAGATGGATACGGAGATGCAACAGTTGCATACCAAGATGGCTAGAGTGGAGACCCGGGGTGTTTCAGTAGTATCGGATTCCCCGAAAGTCGAAGTACCCCACTTCGATGGAACGACGTCTTGGGCAGCGTTCTGGTATCAGTTCGAATCGGTGGCTAAAGGAAAAGGGTGGAACGAAGAAGAATCAATGTTAGCTTTGACTCTTGCTCTTCGTGGGGATGCCCTGCTTACATTGGAGAACCTGCCTTCGGACAACAGAACTTTAGGTGCTCTCCAAAGAGCACTAGAGGGCAGGTACAGCGACAAACACCTGGAACACGCGTATAGAGCACAACTCCGCGATCGACAACAGAAACCTGGTGAGAGCCTACAGCAATGGGCGGCGGAAATCGAGAGGCTAGTCCGACGTGCATACGTGTCATGCCCGACGATGGTGGAATCAATGATCCCGCAAGCTTTCTATGATGGCATTAGGGGACGAAGATGTCAGACATGCCGTGAAGCTGGGACATCATCAGACCTTGCAGGAAGCTCTAGCCCATGCCTTGGAGGTGGAAGCCGTGCATCAGGACTCTAGAAAACATCGAATTCGGGAGGTTGTGGCAAAGGAAAACCCCTCTTTGGGTCCGATGTGCTATGGCTGCGGCGAGAGAGGCCATATTCGGAGTAGTTGCCCCAAGCGAAAATGGCCGCGTAAAACGACAGTAGCGTCCTCTACACAGGTGGACGCAGAAGAGCTGTCGTTAAACTAAAGGGAGCCAGGGCCGCGGGGCGGGCGCTGGCTGGTCAACATCGAGCCCCTACCGTCACTGTTTCACAGATTGGCAATGGGAACAACCTTACAGTAGTTGGACAGCTGAACAGCATAACGTGTCACTTTACTATTGACACCGGTGCTTCAAGAACAATAGTGCGTCCAGAACTACTGAAAAGGACTATTATGTGGAATCACAGACCAACCGTTCAGCTTCAAACAGCAACAGGCCAGCCAGTTACCGTCTTCGGTGAGACGATGGCGAAGATAACCCTTGGAGAACAGGCCTTTGAATACAGTGTGCTCATAGCAGATATCACTGACGATTGCATCATCGGATTGGACTTTTTAAGAGACCAGAAGTGTGTGGTAGACGTCTCTAAAGGAGTACTTAGTTTCCCGGAACAAGAAGTATTCCTAGAGGGAGCGAGATCATGCGCAGTTTACTGCCTAAAAACCACGACCCTACCGCCGAGGTCTGAAACTCTGGTCAAAGTTAGATTTCCTCACAATGTGTGTCAAGGACGAAGCGTCGTTATAGAAAACTGCGGCGACCATCCAAGTTGGATCACAGCAAGAACGCTGGCAATGACCGGAAAAGGAGCGCTAGTGCGAGTCATCAATCTTAGCGGAGATGAAGTGCAGCTACGAAGAGACTGTGTCATTGGACGGTGCGACGCAGGTCAATCAATAAGGAGACTGAAAACAGCCCGGGAACCGAAATCCTGTCAACGAGATGACGTCACGCCGCTCCTAGCACATTGTAAGGACAAGCTCTCTGAACGGGAACTTCAGCAAGCTAAAAGGTTGTTACTCGATTTTAACGACATATTTTCAAAGGGTGACCATGATTTGGGAAGGACAGGTCTCGTTAAACACCGCATAGATACGGGTGACGCACCACCAATTAAGCAGCGGCCTAGACGCCTTCCATTTGCCAAAGAAAATGAGGTAGCAGACATGATTGCCGAGATGCAGAAGAACCGCATCATAGAACCTTCAACAAGCCCGTGGTCTTCGCCAGTAGTCCTGGTAAAGAAGAAAGACGGCAGCACCAGGTTTTGTGTGGACTACCGGTTGTTGAATAATGCAACTAAGAAGGACAGCTACCCTTTGCCCCGTATAGACGACACCCTGGACATGCTGAGCGGCATGAAGTGGTTCTCAACAGTGGACCTTAAGAGTGGTTACTGGCAAGTAGACATCCATCCAGTAGACAAAGAGAAGACGGCATTTACGACTGGAACTAGGAATGCACTGTGGCAGTTCAACGTCATGCCCTTTGGACTTTGTAACGCTCCGGCGACATTCGAGCGGTTAATGGAAAGGGTGCTGGTTGGACTACTGGGAGATGCATGCCTGGTCTATCTGGATGACATCATCGTCATGGGACGAAATTTCACGGAGCATGTTAGTAACCTAAGGAAGGTTTTCACCAGAATACGAGAAGCAAACTTAAAACTCAGCCCAAAGAAATGCACGTTTTTCAAGGAAGAAGTCGCCTACTTAGGACACATTATCTCATCGAATGGTGTAAGGACCGACCCAGAGAAGATAAAAGCTGTCCAAGAGTGGCCTATACCAGCTAACAAGACCGACGTGAGATCATTTTTGGGCTTATGCGCATACTACCGGCGTTTCGTAAAGAACTTCTCCGACATCGCTAAACCACTCCATCGGCTCACGGAAGATAAACGAATATTTGCGTGGGACTCGGAATGCGATCAAGCTTTTACCAGATTAAAAGAACACCTCTGCACCAGTCCTATACTTGGCTACCCCAACAGAGAAGGAAGGTTTATCGTGGACACCGACGCCAGCAACACTGGCATAGGCGGAGTTCTGTCGCAAGAACAAGGTGAACGGGAAGTGGTGATCGCCTATTTCAGTAAGTCACTTTCGAAACCCGAAAGGAACTATTGTGTGACTCGTAAGGAACTGTTGGCGGTAGTGAAGACTCTACAACATTTCAACAAGTATCTCGTTGGAAGGCAGTTCACCTTGCGGACAGATCACGCTGCGTTTAAAATGGCTCTTGCAGTTTAAGAACCCTGAAGGACAAGTGGCACGGTGGCTAGAACAACTACAGGAGTATAACTTTACAACAGAACATCGGAGTGGTCGAACGCATTTGAATGCCGACGCTCTTTCAAGAAGACCTTGTCCAGAGGCTTGCAGTCACTGCGCCAGGAAGGAAACCAAAGAAGAAGTCCGGATGATAACCACCCAGGGACTTGATAATGAATGGAGCGAAGACGCTATCAAAAAGGCTAAAAAGAGGATAGAGACCTAAGGAAAATATTTGAATGGAAAGAAGTAGGTCAGAAACCTTCTTGGAGCCAAGTAGCATCTTCAAGCCCCATTACGAAAAGTTACTGGGCGCAATGGGACAGTTTGGAGATTAAGGATGGAGTACTTTTCAGGAAATGGGAAACACCTAAAGGGGACCAAACAACATTACAGCTGATTGTACCCCGTAAACAAGTTGCTTCCTTACTGAGATACATACACGATGGGGTATCCGGAGGACATTTAGGCGTGAAGAAGACCTTAGAGAAGCTGAGACAGAGATTCTACTGGATACACTGTCGGGAGGACGTCGAAGACTGGTGCAAGAAATGTACGACTTGCGCGTCAGTAAAGGGCCCACAAACCAGGAGTAAGGGCAAACTCAAGCTGTACAACGTCGGCGCTCCATGGGAAAGAATCGCAGTTGATGTAGCTGGCCCCTTTCCAGAATCCGATGAAGGAAACAAATACATCATTGTGGTCCAAGATTACTTCACTAAGTGGCCCGAAGTCTTCGCTACGCCTAATCAGGAAGCAAAGACGGTCGCTAAGAAGTTAGTCCACGAGGTGATTTGCCGATTTGGTGTACCCCTAGAGATACATTCAGACCAAGGAAGAAACTTCGAGTCAGCACTGTTTCAGGAGGTCTGTCAACTGTTGGGTATGCATAAGACCCGTACTACTCCAGCACACCCGCAATCCGATGGCATGGTCGAGAGATTCAACCAAACGTTGGAAAACCACTTGGCCAAAGTTGTCGACGAGCATCAACGAGACTGGGACCAGTACATACCGCTATTTCTACTGTCCTACCGATCTGCGATCCACGATAGTACCAGCGCTACCCCAGCAATGGTAAACTTCGGTCGAGAAATGCGGCTTCCGGTAGATGCATTGACTGGGACACCGCCAAGAAGCTCCAAAACCAGTAACCGATTATGCGGCTGACCTACAGAAGCGCCTGGACGAAGTACATGCTCTCGTTAGAGACTGTAGTCTAAAGTCCAGCGAAAGAATGAAGACCCGTTATGACCGCAAAGCCAACACCGACGGTTTCGAAGAAGGGAGTCTGGTATGGTTACATAACCCACTCAGGAAGAAAGGCAAATCACCGAAGTTCCAGCCAAGGTGGGAAGGGCCATACAAGATTATTACTAGACTGAACGGCTTAACCTATCGGATCAAACAAGGAACAAGAGGAAAACCTAAAATTGTTCACATTGATCGGTTGGCTCGTTACCATGGGTCCAATGATGCTCGGGACGAGCATGACTAAGAGGGGGGTAATGTTACGACTATGTGCCCCTGCATACGGAAATAGAGCTTGTCTCAAATGAGTAAGGTCTATTATTCCGTGTGCACTACGTTACACACGCATAGTCGCCCCCAAACCTACGCATTCGGAATAGAAAATTATCGAACGTTCGAGAAGCTACGAGAAAGATCGGGAACTATGTAGAAATCTCTCGAAGCTCTAATACGTAGCAACATGTCCGATGTCTACGAAGTCTCCATCGAAGTTACGAGAGAAAATATCGAGAATGTTCTATTCCCTTCTAGTAGGGTCTCGCCCGCGCCTGTGCTAGTATAAAAGCGGGACGGGCGAGCCGACGAGTCAGTTCTGATTTGAACAGCGAAGGAGTGGTTCTGATTTGGAAAGCGAAGAAGTGAGTTCCAATTTGGAAAGCGATTATTCTCCTGCGAACTAAGAGTGATCTTGTGTATTACCTGCGAAGTGTTTAAGGAAGATTTTAGTGTTTTAGTGCGTTTAAGTGTGATTTAGTGTTTTAATTGTGTTTTTGTTACTCGTCGAATAAATTAATTGTCTTTTTGTGACTTTGGCATTTTATTTGAATCTTACGTACCCCGTACCCGCAACAATATATAACGCCCCGTTTAGTCTAGTGGTTTAATTAGCGGACCATGATCTCGGGGTCCCGGGTTCGATTTTCGGGTTGAGCAAAAGTACCTATAAAAAGTAAAAGTAAAAGTACTTATTCTGATGGCTCAACCAATCCAAATATTTCGAAGTTTTCGGACGTAGCTCGGGTTTGTGATCCCACCAATCCGCATTAGGTGAGCGTGGTGATTAGCCTAATCACATCATAGTAGCGATGACTTGATTTCTATCTCTCTTCTAGTCTTTTTTTACATAATATATTACGCCCAGATGCAGTTATACACAGAATCCAAGTATATACCTCTACACCACTATATGTGCGTAGGTTCCGATTTCCTTGTACCTATAGGTATTCCAAAAACTTTATAAAAAAGTCTTTGGTACAATCTAAATCTATGGTCCTTTGTACCGATTCTATTTATCTTAATACTAGTGGCCCGCCCTCACTTCGCTTCGGGACCATAATTCAGAAATGAACCAATAGATGGCGCTGTGTTCAATTGCATCGCGCAAGCGTTTCGTGTTTTCGATTTACCTATAAGCCTTGTCGTTGTCTATTGAAGTTATCTCTTTATAAATAGTATAGATAAATGTTTTTCTTCTTACAGTACTCCGATGTTCGGAAAACGGCCAGGATTCCCCGTGCCCTACAGACGAGGAAAAAGGTACCTACATATTTTTTTTCTACAAACATCTGATTCAATGACCTGTTCGATTCTCTAACAGACTCAGAGACCCGAGTTTTTTTTATTTTAACAACATCTCATATATTGACTTTTGGTCCACCTGCTCGTCTACTACCTATCACATTGGCAATTGTAAAAAAAGAATCTACCATCCACTTTCCAGCACTACCGCCAGTAGACCAAGACCCCGTCCCCCTCCCGCAGTGCCGGGCGGGCAGCGAGTGGGAGAGCGGCTGCGACTACTGCCAGTGCTCTGACGCCGGCACTGCCGAGTGCCGGAGACAGCCGGCATGCGAGGACCCCTGTAAGTAGACAAACTACCACCAGTAGACCAGGGCTCCGCCCTCTCGCGCAGTGCCGGCGGGCAGCGAGTGGGAGAGCGGCTGCGACTACTGCCAGTGCTCCGACGCCGGCACTGCCGAGTGCCGGAGACAGCCGGCATGCGAGGACCCCTGTAAGTAGACAAACTACCGCCATTAGACCAGGGCTCCGCACCCTTCGCGCAGTGCCGGCAGGCAGCGAGTGGGAGAGCGGCTGCGACTACTGCCAGTGCTCCGACGCCGGCACTGCCGAGTGCCGGAGACAGCCGGCATGTGAGGACCCCGTCTGTAAGTAAATAAAAAATAAAAAAACCCCCGACACTCATTTTGTGACGGCGGCCATCTAGGGTTTGTAATTTGTCACAATAAATGAATTCTGCATATGATACTCTTAATGTGGGAGTTGTGTTAAAACATACAATCCATATCTTTGTGACGGCTGCCATCTTGGATCGATTTTTATCCAACATAGCTAAGAAAACTCCTCTTTTATTCATCATTCAACCGAAAAAAAAAACAAAATCAAAATCGGTTCATTCAGACAGACACACAGACACGTCAAACTTATAACACCCCGTAATTTGTTGGGTGATAAAAATCAATCATCATCATCAGCAACCCATACTCGTCCACTGCTGGACATAGGTCTCCCCTAATGCACGCCACCGCTCCCGATTTTCGGCCACTCTTATCAGCAAACTCCAGCCAGCCTTCGAATGTCATCATCCCATCTTGTCGCAGGGCGTCCAACACTACGCTTACCGAGTCGCGGTCTTTCACTCAGGGACTTTACGGCTCCAACGGCATCCGCAATCAGCGGACTAACAAACCTATCTTTCACTCCCTCTAAGAGAAACGAGCAGATATTAACTCTCCATTTCCTTCTAATTCCAGCACCAAAATCAGAGGAATGGCCCATCGGCAAGGAGTGCTCTGCAGGGTCCAAGTGGAAAAGCAGGTGTCGCGAGTGCGTCTGCTCCGAGGAGGGATACGCGGTCTGCAACCAGACGGCGTGCGAGAGGGAGGAGGATGGTAAGACTACTTCTTCTTTGGAAGCCTCTTCCGCTCTGGTCTCAACCAGGTCCTGCATGGTGGAAGAGTAGGTGTCACAGTCACGACTGCATCTGCTTCTGAATGGTTGATAGAACACGTGGTTAAAGGGATGTAAACGTTTACAGATACACCCTGTATATGACTACCAGGTGACGATAATTAACTGGGGGCGGCATCCCAGAGCACCCAGACCAGGCGAACACCTTAGCCACTGCGCGCTCGAGGCCGTCGTGTAGTAAAACTTGATGTTTCACGTTTCAGAGTTTGAGAAGATGTCCTGCGCCCCCACCACGGTTTGGAAGAACGACTGCAACACATGTCGGTGCTCCCCATACGGCCACGGCGCCTGCACGCTGATTGGCTGCATTCACTTCCGTAAGAACACTCAATACTTTTTTCTTTCATTCACATAACATTCACATTTCACGATCCTGGGCGACACTACGGTCCAGTTGGCGCAATAGGATAGATAGGCGCAATAGAGCTCATCCCGCAATCGTCTACTCGGTCTACCTCGTGGCCGCCGTCGATTTTTGAGTTCCCACTCTGTAGCTGTTCTGGCCCAAAAGGTGTCCGATATGCGGTAGACGTAGTTGCCCAGGATCGTGAAATGTGGAGGAGGGGTAGGGAGGCCTTTGCCCAGCAGTGGGACACGACGGGATTTTAATAATAATAATAACATAACATCCCATACATTAAGTCATAAAGGGACCATTATGTCTCATCAAAATTTTTCGATTACTACTTACTACGCTGGCTCAGCGACCCGAAGTGGATCTTGGCCTCCGACAAGAGAATTCGCCACTCCGCTCTATTCTCAGCCACCTCTTGCCAATCCCGGCCTTGAAGGTGACCAAGATCCTTCTTAACTTGGTCCATACAGCGATATCTGGGGGTAATTTTTCAATTACGTAAGCAGATTTTTTTAATAAAAATTAAATATCCCACCGGGGGTAGTGGTTGATATTAACAATAATTTTTCTTCCCGAATTTATAAAAACTTAGCTGAGCTTACTTACTAGGTTCGCACTCACTCCGTTTCGAAACTTTATTAGTTCCAAATTCGTATCAATAGATGGCATTAGGTGTCAATTACAGCGCGCATTAGTTTAATAGTGTAACTTTAAATCGGTTTATGGCATGTCATGAGATTCTCATAATCGATTAATGTATCCCGGAAAAACGAAACCCTTACGCGATGTTATCGACGCCTAGCGCTATCTATTGGCAAAGATTGGAAAGAATAGCGAAGCTAAATCCCGATACGATGCAAGGGTAGGCCGCTAGTAAGTAAGTAGATCTTTAGATTTATAGATCTAAAGAATAATGTGTTGTTTGTTCCATTCCAGCATTTCCAGCGTTTCCCATACCTGAATTACCTACTACTACTAGCAAACAGTCAGAGGAAGAACCAGTGAGTGAACCCGTAAGTATTTTCATCATTGTCAAAAGACTAATTTTGCAATTTGATAACAATTACAAGAAATAACGAGCACAAGGACCAAGGTTAAACTTAGTACTAAAGTGCGTACTGTTACTTTACGAGGTGTAATACTTAATATATAACACAGCATTGAAAACAACAGCTATAATACCGCTGCATTAAAACGATGAAAAATAACGCTATACACTTAGAATAATAACTCTATAGAAACCTAATGCGTCCGCACAATTAAAGCTTAGTGGGTGGTACCCTAATTGGCGAAGGGGCTCGGTGGTACCCTTAGTGTCAAATGTGACAGCGACCCGAACGTGTCTCCCGAAATAAAAATCATTATGACGGTTTGTGCGGTTAAATCGTGTCACAATAGAAATTAAAGGGAAAATAAGAATAATATTATCACTTTTCACAGGTAAGCTTTCAATATTTCATTGTATCTTGTAATTTTTTCATTCAAAATAGAAACGTTTATTTTCAATGTTCAGTGTTGCCAAATTGAGAAAAATATTTTCCCATTTTTCCTACTTTTATCCAGCTAATAAATTTTTAAAATAATTATTTCTCGTGTGCTCGACATTGAAGTCGAATTAGATATGGTATTTGTATAGACGAATGTATGAAATTTCATAATTCGACTTCAATGTCGAGTGCTCGCGAAATAAATTATACAAAAAATACTTTTTGTTTTCTTCTATTCATATCAGTTTGATAATTTTCATTACCTACCCCAACCAACACTATTATTAATTGTGTTTGCCTGAAGGTTGTATGGTATGTATCACCGAAGTTGTACGTTAAATTTCTATAATAACTATTGCTTATGTCGTAGTTTTTGTAAACCTATCTATTAGATCTATCTCGCAATAAACTTTATATTACTTGTTTATACCACATGACAAACATTTTACGACACATTCGAAATCACTATTGAGGCGTCCGATTTATTTCCCAGTTTTCGGGAGGAAAACTGTACCTCACTAGCAACATTTAAAAAAATGTCAATCAGCCATAGATAGCTACATTCGAGACTATCAAATAGAAATATACAGCCAAAGTAACCAATAATATCGAGATCGCCAAAGTGAACGCAAAAGTTGGGGTATTCCCCAGCCTAGCCAAATATAAGTAATTATTGATACGTTTTGTCAAATGCATGGATACACGTTAGCCGCCGTTATTATAGCGACAGGCAATCTGTGGCTGAATCTATCTATCTATACCTAGATATCTAAGTAACTATCTGGCAGCCTTGGATGTCGCTATCTAATTAATGCCTACTGTACATGAAGCACATTGTATCAAGATTGTTATACTATCTTGAATTAGCACAATATCTAACGTAAAAAACAACGAAAGTTGTCACTATAACTTACCAATACGAGTAGGACGGATAAAGAAGAAGAATTTCGAGCAGTGTTAATATCACTTCGTGGCACTTCCCTGCACGAAAAACACCAAATGTAATACCTACTAAACAATTCGATATCTCTAGATAGAACTTACACGATTTTATACTGAAAGCACACTGAAAGCGTCATAATATAAACGGGACTAAACGCGACGAAAATTAATAAGTACATTCTAGCAACTGCTTGACGTTTCGACTGCGTTACAACAGCCGTGGTCACAAGCGAACTCACCGTCCCGTTAGTCCGTCCGCGTGGAAAAGTAACTTTTTACCTTTCAACCCCTTTCAACCCCCTTTTCGCAATAAAAAGTAGCCTATGTCCTTTCTCAGAGTCTAGATTATCTGTATCCAAATTTCATTTAAATCCGTTGAGTAGTTTTGGCGTGAAAGAGTAGCAGACAGACAGACAGACAGAGTTACTTTCGCATTTATAATATTAGTATGGAAGTATGCATTTGTATAATGCAACGCGAAAGTTTAAAAACTTAAAACACTGAAAGCGTATCTGGTCAAAATTACAGAAATGGGCGCCATCGCGTGTAAAAATCCGTTAGATGGCGTATTTAACTTGTAGACTGAAGCCCAACTACACGGTTGATTGGTTATTTTTGATGTGAGAAGTCAAAATGTCACTAAACTACCAATGACGTTGAAATTGGACCTCAGACAAGTAGGTACGCCATCTAACGGATTTTTCACTTTTTCAAACGCTTTCATTAAGGAGTTGTGTATGTTAATCTACAGATTTTATGAACTAAGTCAAAAACTACTAATGAAACCTTTGAATTTCATTTAAAATTGCAATGACAATTAGGTATTTTACCATCAACAGAGTCTTCTCTGTTGAAAAGTGGTGTTTGTTTTGCACTTCATATAATTTTGTGTGGTGTGGGTTTTTCATTGGATTCGGATGCACAATCAATATCAATATTTAAAGGTAAGTAAATGTTTATTTATTCAATAGTCTTAAATTTAGAAAACAATTCAATATACAACAGTGGCGGACACATCAAGCTTTACAAAACTGTCAAATTTCCTCAATCGATTTCGAACTCAATGTGGAACTATATAAGGTTTATAATCGAATGAAGAAATTTGACAGTTTATGTAGATGACTTCAAATACTGGGTGTATATGAACATTTTCACGTCTTCTACAAACCTTTCTGAACAACAATTTGTTCCACGACTTTTGTAAATTAGTCGAAAATAATTTCGACTCTCAACACATAAGTGGGTAATTCTCACGAAATCTCGAAATTCTTGTCCTTTGAGTTTTTATCATAATCTAGCAAACATATAACGGCAACAATTATTTCCTTGTAAAGACTATTACTGTTACTAACAATGTAGGCGAAATATAGCCTTGCTGTATTTGTAAATTAAATAAAAAAAATAACATTTATGTCCTGAAAATCATTCCCTCACTATGTCCCACACCCCAGATTTAAATACTTTCGAATTTCTAGAGAAGCCATTTTCAATTAAAAGTTATTTTATCTTTACTTAATATTTAACAATACATTGAAATTTAGATTTTTTACTGCAATTGTAATAAAAGTAAATAATAAATTCTCAATGTTATTTTTACACGTGTCCATGAAATCAAAATCATTCCCTCACACCAAATGGACATTTGATTAATGAACGCATTTTTAAACATTCATGAACGCTCCTATTCGTTTTTTGACAGTTGACTATACTGTCATTATGTCAAACCGTCGAATTCACCCCGTGCTTCGTGTGCTGAGAGTCGTATAAGTTGGAAGTTCATTTGTCCTCTATCTCCGCATTTCGGCGGGATCTGAGAAAGTATGGTTAAGGTCGTTAAAACTCATCTGTTCAGAGTTATCGGACAGCAGCTTCTTTCCTATGAAGAGCTTAATACTATACTCGTTCAGATCGAGTGCCTTCTTAACTCTCGTCCGCTGACGGTCCTGAGCTCGGACCCCGCGGAGCCCTCAGCTCTTACGCCGAGTCATTTTTTGAATACTGCGCCTTTGTTATCGCTACCCGCGCCCCTAGTCGAACGCGACTCGGTTAGTCTAACGCATAGACATTCATTATTAGATAACTTGGTGCAGTCCTTTTGGACACGTTGGAGGATGGAATATCTGCATGGGTTACAAGTGAGGCAGAAGTGGAATACTTCATCCGTTCCTATAACTCCAGGCACTGTCGTGGTCGTTATAAGCGATAATACGCCACCCTTGTCTTGGCCGCTAGCCATTGTAGAGAAGGTCCATCCCTCAAAGGACGGGGTCGTACGCGTGGTAACAGTAAGAAACGCGAAGGGAGCTTACCTCCGTCCGGTCGTCCGTTTATGTCCCTTACCAAGACAATAGTAGCCTATAGACATTAAGTCGCATTATTATATTTATGTGTATATTTATATCTAAATTCAATATTTCATATCTATTTCAACATTTATTTATTCACATAACGTAAATTGCTCATTGCGAGTTTTCACAGAATTATAGCTCATTGTGAGTTTTCAATCTCTACATCATTACTCTCATCCTTCTTATGGATGTCTCTTAAAGGTGACCCTTTAAGGGCGGGTGGAAATGGTGGCGCCAAATTAATTTAATTAATAATAATTCAATTGAATAAAAATTCCCATCCATTCCCATTCCTATCAAAGCGTGCAGCTAGCGCCATCTGTGCGCTCAA